>JANEYF010002843.1:0-106687 GCA_029963845.1 Rhamnusium bicolor | reverse complement strand
AAGCAAAGTAATATTGATGCAATCTTACTGAAAATTATACAGGCGATATGTAAGGTTACGTTTTATTTGACAATAAGGTGATTGTAACTTTACATTACATCCTTATTGGCACTGCAGTAATATTACGGAAGTAAATATTACATTTTTAAGGTAGATGTAAACTAAAATAAATGATACTATAAGCTTTACGTAAACTTACATTTTAAATGTTTATTTTGTCATCATACAGTATATTTAGTTTGATAACTTCCAGCAATATTGAAATAGTAAACTTATTTATACACCTCACACTACTTATTTTTTGTAATATTACATTGACTTTATGTTTTCAATTTGGCATAAACTTTTAAGATTAATGCTTTAAGTAATATTTCATTACTGTACATTAGCAATATTATTAAAATATTGCATTTTCTAGTTGCTTGTATATAGGGTGAGTTCAATTAATTCAGTGATGGTGACATTTGGAGTATATCATATCTTGGTATTGGAGCATGAGATCCAAACCCAAGGCTAAAGTGAGAAGCTTTGCAGAAAAAAACAGACTGGCCTTGGCGAAATAAAGTTGCAAAAAATGATTGACCCACAAAATTATTTTTTAGACGATTTGTAAAATATTCGCTTTATTTTTTTTTTTTTCATTATCAGGAGAGAAACTTCTAGACATTATAAAATTCGTGAAGAAAAGTTTTTACAAGTTATACAATTTTGAATAGTGCACAATGAAAAATTACTTTACCATAAAATTTCACAATGGTTGTAACTTCATAAAAAATTAAATTTTCTTAATGAAATTTAAAATCAATAGAGAAGTTTTTCCCCCTGATTATGGGAGAAATGTTTTACAAATCTTTAAAAAAATAATTTGTGGGGTCAACCCCTTTTTTGCAACTTTTTTCACAAATCGATCACAATTTTTGTTCTGCAAAGCTTCTCCATTTAACCTTGGTTGTCGTGTCATTGTTTGGTTCCTATGCTCCAATACTAAGATATGGCATAACCTAATGTCACCAGCCGCCACTAATGTAATTTAAATAAAAAATAAATAAAAAACGTTTTCATTAAAATTAATTTATTTTTCTATGCTTGTACTGCAAATCTGTAAAGATCACAAATTATACTTTAAAATACAAAATACTACACAATTTAAACTTTGCCTTAAATATATTATGTAATAACAGACTACGTTTACAAGAATAATATAAATTGGGATAATAACGTTGGTTTTGTTACATCTGTTTAATATTATGCGTTTGCTTCAATCATGAGTTAGTAATCTGATTTTATAAAATTGATTGTAAAACAAGTATTTATACAGCAATTTAACTTTTTTTTATAACACCAGTGTAAATAAAACCAGTTATCTGGTCGTATAAACATAGTCACAGCTCATAAACATGATACACACAAAGGAAAAACTATAAAAGTGATTAGACAACAGTTGAAGAGCAAATTTTCAAAAGGGAACTATTCTTTTCCGCTACTGAGTAGAACCAGCATAAGGTTTTTTGAATAAACCCATCACGTGTTACATTTTTAAAAATTTAAAATAATTCATTAGATTCTTCTCCTCAACCTTCTTCCTTCACAATTATTAAAAATCCTTAACTATCTCTTATAACATTACAATTTCAGTTAATTTTCGAATATTCCCAAATTTTGCTAACTGGAATTGTACCCTTCTGAAAATTTGCTCCTCAGTTAATCAGTGACTGAAGTGATGTTTCAACCGTCCTAATGTACAATCGTGGACAATGGAAAGAGGACAACTATTTTAATCTAGAGTAACTCTATCTCGCTACACACATACAATATTATTTGTTGACAAATATATGATGTCATAATAGAAAAAGGGACAACAATTTAATTTACAAAATAATACCAAATTTATTTAAAATAGCATGGCTGAATTGTAAAAAATTACAAAATGAAACAATCAAATGATAAAAGGAATTTAAAAAAGAGAACACTGCCTATTAATCTCCATATGACTTATGACGATGACTTTTGCATCTGTCATTGTGATATGTCAGTTCTTATTTCTCACTGTAAGAGAGCGATTTAATGTTTGTAAATTATTATTTTTTTGTATTATTAGAAGAAATAAAATAATTTAATAAAATGAATTTAAATTTATTTGATTGTTCATTTATGTTATTGCAGCTAGGTAGGAAACAATTTTGAGATTTCATTTTATAAAATGAAAATCATTTCAATTATGCAATTCATAACCATAACCTAAGATTAAAAATAATCCTTTTTGAGGATATGACACATTTATGGGGCATTGTTGAATTTTATTATTATTAATGTAGCTTACAGTTGTCAAAGTATTCTTTGAAATAAACTGTGAAGAAACAGTTTGGATGGTGGTGGTGGATTTGCTATGGAATGTTTCAAAAACAGTTTTGTTTGGCCTCTTAATTGGTGGTTTAATCATTTCTCGTCGAACTAGTCCTTAAATATTTCTTCGATAGCTTTGAAAGAGGTTTTCGAAAGCGACTATGCTGCAATAAAAATATTTTTAGATACTAATGGTATTAATATTACCAATTACTTCAATAATAACGTAGACATGTCAATATTTAAGAGAATGTCACAATAATTGTGGAAAATGTTAATTATTAACATTTCGACAATATGTATTTACAATTTACAATATCAAGCAAGCCATGTTCTTTAAAGGTTATATCAGTTTTTTATTTACAAATGTTTTGCCTCAACTTTGTTTTTTCATACTTTTTTATTCACTTATACTTGAAAATTTTTTTCTTTAATCGTCATCCCAGTTATTCCTGTACTTAACCCTCTGAAACCCAAGGGAAACGCTTAGTGTTTTGTGTCTCTATCTAGCAGCGGAACATATCTAAGAGCCAGTTGTACAAACATGGTTCAGCCAAAGTTTAGCTAGAACCAAATTCAAACGATTGTTGTTACGATTACATAATCTTTAACCAAATTCAATCTGAACCACGTTCACATAACTGATCCTAAATAGTGCAAGACCAACCCCCATGTAGTCCAAAATAATTTTTAATTATAAATGAAAATTATCCGCAAGAAGTGGTTCAGACTCCAGTGTAATCTGTAGGGCCTCATCTTTTGTATGGCAATAAAAAAACCATTTTCAAACAAACTAAATTAGATACGCTCTACACCTACATTTTACTGATTTTGGTACTTTTACTGGATTAACATACTATGTACATACATATACATATACAAGTGTGAATTATCGTTTTGATTTCACACTCGATTTTACCTATTTGTTGATGGTAAATGATAATTAGGTATTATACCTTTACCAATTTTTTAAAACATTTGTCTTTTATATGATCAACAATAAGTCCAGCCTTAAATGTGTAAAAAAATATTACTTATTCATTAATAATTACTACTCATACGTTGAGGTTAGAATTTGAAATTTAATATAATTAAATTAAAGCACGCATACGTTTATTATTTAAATTTAGCATAACTCTTTATTATACAACTTATTTGATTTAAAGAGTAACATCTACTATTAATACACATACATAAGTAAACTACAAAATGCATAAATGGTTTTAAAAATCAGTTAAAGCCAGTCCTCTCAAAGTCTATGGTTAAAGCATAATTTATAATAGTATTATTTTTATTCTTACCTTAGCTGTTCCTTCTGACATATTGATTATCCTATATCACTCTTATCAGTTATCGTCACAAATAAACACGTTCATAGATAAAAAGAAAAACGTACAAGCAACAAACACAAGACACAGTTTAGCACATGAATGGGCGAATGGCCGTTGCCCGTTGTTGTCACACGCCCGGCACAATCAGTGTCCTCATTGGTGCGAACAAATGGTCTGAGTAAGCATTTGGCGGGAGGATTAGAATTGAACGGTTAATTCAAACCGCTAAATCTTTGTCCTACCGTTTTTTTAAGCATATTTTATTATTACAAAGAAATGTTTATTTACCCACTAGATTGTATATAAACATACAATTCTAAAAAAAAAAAATAACAGTTACTTACCGTTTTTTTAACGTGATGAAATGAAAAATATTAAATATACTATAGGTACTGTTATTCAGGCCTACGATACCTCTTACGTTATTAGTATAACAGGGCTGATAAGAAAAAGTGAATTTAATATTACATCTGCTATATTAATGCAAACTTATAATTGACAATTAACTGTAAGTTTATAAAAAAATCTTACGAAAATATTACACCACCAACATACTATTAGAGATATTTATGCAAACTTAAAAAGTTAATATACAGTAAAGTTTCTAAAAAATGTCTTGCAATAATATTACATATGTAACATATTATTAGAAATATTTATGCAAACTTAAAAAGTTAATATATAGTAAAGTTTCTAAAAAATGTATTGCAATAATATTACATATGTAACATATTATTAAAAATATTTATGCAAACTTAAAAAGTTAATATATAGTGACATTTCTTAAAAATGGTAACAGTAATCTTACGTATAATATTTGCCTCTAGTAATATTTATTCAATATTACCGTACATTATTTTTTCAAACATTACATAAGCTAACGCAAGCAACCTTTCGGTAACGTGATGTAAGGTTCCTTGTTTAGTGGGATATCAAAATCAGTCTCTTATTAATCTAATTGTAGTAAGGAAAAATTTAAATATCTCAAAATCCGGTCTTTTAGATCATAGCATCATAGATCATAACACTGTGTTCTATGCTATAGATACAAACCGTGAAAATGCGTTAAATTTTGACAGAAAAAAATTTCTTCTTGATCTAATTAGCATCAATTGGTATAATATATATACAATGACTGATGTAAATGAAAAGTTATCTTTATTCAATGCTCTCTTAAAGCACTTTTTGACCATCCATGCCCCACTCATAACTAAGATTATTAGTAACAAAAAACCCCATGAACCTTGGTTCACTGACACTCTACGGGCCACAAAAAAAATCAAAACTAAGGAAACTTGGAATAGGTTTAAAAGTAGTAGAATACCTGTAGATTATAAAATACTACTGTGAGATGCGAAACATCTACAATACTTCATTGAAAAATGAACAAAAAGCCTTTCTTAATTTTCATATTAATCGAAATATCAAAAATCCAAAAAAAAAATTATGGTTTACTTTAAAATCTAACGCAGTCATTAAATCTAAGCAAAATTTTGGACTGCTTCCTGAAAGCCTCTGCGTTGAAAACAATATCAACAACTTCTTTATTGATTCTATACCACGTAATAACATTTCTTAAAATTATCTATCACAATTCGAGTATAACCGCTACTCACATAGCAGCTTCGAATTACAATATGCCTCAGTAGAAGTTATTCACAATTTAATTATAAAACAAAGACTTTAAACAGTTGGATATCACAGCATGTCAGGCAAAATGCTACAATTACTCTTACATACATAGCGGAACCTCTAATATACGTTATGAATTTTTTATTTGAAACCGGAACAGTCCCACTAATCTGGAAACAGGTATTAGTTAAACCAATACCTAAAAATAGTAGAATAAGCACCATCACGGAACTTAGACCCATTAGTTTATTTTCAGTTCCCTCAAAAATAGCGGAGACCCTTATTCATGGTCAACTGACAACTTATGTGCTAAACTAAAATGTAATTCCCAAAATCCAGTCGAGTTTTCGAAAGAATTACGGAACATCCACGGCCTTGATCACTATTCTCAATGATATTTTGATGTCAATTAATTCTGATAACGTAACTTCCTTGATCTTATTAGATATGTCAAAAGCTCCTTAAACACTGAACTGCTAATAAAAATTTTAAAATTCTACGGGATTTATTTATTCATTTATTCATTTTCTGTTGAGAACCGGTCGATTTGTTTCCTCTTAGGGAACCTCATCCCTATTTACTTGAAACTTATGATGCTGCTCCAAGTTCATGGGGGCTCTAAATTTAACGACCCAGTTATTGAGCCATCGTGTCCCACATATGCTCGATCGGAGAAAAATCGGACGATTGTGTTGTTCAGAGAAGAATTTCAACTTCAGACACATCTAGGTACTCTCTGGCGTGTAATAGACAAAATACAGGTATTTTGAAGAATTCATTTATTTATTATTTTTTTTTGGTAACTTTAAGCTTAAATACAAATTTAAACATCGATAATGAGATCATGACTATTCATAAAAAAGGAAATTCAAAAACAAAAAACTAATTTTTCTGAATTAAGGAATAGATAGATATGTATGTATATACATTTAAAGCTAAAACTGAAACAAACGTAACACGATACGGGAGTGCGTCGGAGCTGTCATTTCCGATTAAACTAGAAGTGAGCAAAAAAACCGCATTTCATTATCTAAACTAGTTCAAAAGTTATATAGGTTTAAAAAAAGGTCAAAATATAATGGGGCACCCGCAACAATTTGGTTGGTGATTACACACGCACTACAGCTGAATGTTATGTAAGCAAATAGGTATAATTGGTACTACTTGCCCTTTTCAGTTCATAAAGTTCTCATTCATGGAGAGAACAAAATTAGATAGGAAGCTATTTTGCCTCTTGGACAGCTATTTGAAGATGCCCAAGAATCTAGAAACAACGATTATAAAGACATTATATATATATACATATATATATATATATATATATATATATATATATATATATATATATATATATATATATATATATATATATATATATATATATATATATATATATATATAACAAAGTACTTTGTTACTTTAAACCTTGTGTAGGGAATACCATGCAGGTAGCTATAGTTGACTCCGTGACAATATTGCCAGTTGCCCTGTAAACTCGGGGTCTCTCAATTGCAGCTACAAATGAGCGACTGGCTTTCTGTCAGTGGTTTCCTTTGTTGAACCTAAGTTAACATTCCTTCCTCCTACGTTTCTTTTTCTTATCAGCCTTGGAAATGTTCTTCTGCGCCTTTCCGGCTTCTTTAGCAGCTTTACCGCTCGTCTTAGGTGGCATCTTACTAGTAGTAGTAGTAGTAGCAGCGAAATAATACAGTAAACGTACGCGTCGTCGTTATATGTCAGTCACACCACAGTGAAAGATCACAACGTTATGCCGGGGCAGGAATGCCCCAATATTCTTGGCTTTGATGATGACCTTGGATGGCAGGGGTCGGAAGTTTTACTTTCCTTTACCCTAACGCATCGCTGTAGGCCTAGACCAACCTCGTAAGGGGCCGGTCTGCTCCACCGGCAACCCCGTCTGCTGATGCGAACGGTGTGGTCGTTTTGGCAGACCTCCCCGGTCCTGGTTTGTTGGACCCAGCCGACTTGGGCCTTTCTCTTCTGGCGCTCTTCTTATTTCTGTTTTCTTTCTTCATCGGCTGTCGGCTCCCGGGAACGTCGTCATGTCGCGGGCAGGGTGACTGTTGCCGTCCTGCCCTGTGAGTTTGTCGGGTTTAGGGGGTAACGTTCCTGCCGTGTCTACCGGCAGTGAACCTTAGTCGTGCCTATGCTTACAACTTATAGCCGTCATGATTACGAGTAGTAATGAATAACTTTGGAGATAAAAATTTTTTTGTAAAAATTGGTGAAACAAGTCGACCTTGTTTCCAAGGGGGACATATTTTAATGTAATACTTGTATACCTATCATCATCCCTCTACCCTACACGGCCACCCCCTCAAAAAATTCAAATGGCAAAGGGGGTCGAGTGATACATCTTTTGAAGGATATTTCAATTCTCTACATAACTGTGTATTTTTTTTAAACTTTTATCGATTCATTCTTAAGAAAAATAATTTTATTTTTGATGATTACACACAATCGAAAACGTTTAAAAAATCTAAAATACACGCACTGGGTATTGGAATTTATAAAAAAAACTATATTTTTTAGTGCTCTCAAATCAACACGAGATTTTTCGACAAATAACACTTTCCTTGTCCGTTTAGTATGTATATATATATGTATATATATGTATATATATATATATATATATATACACATATATATATATATATATATATATATATATATATATATATATATATATATATATATATATATATATATATATATATATATATATATATATATATATATATATATATGTATATATATATATATATATATATATATATATATATATATATATATATATATATATATATATATATATATATATATATATATATATATATATACAATATATGTATATATATATATATATATATTATAGACATATTTTAAACATTAAACATTCTATGTAACGTTATTAAAATTTTATTTGTTTTAATCAATTATGTTATATCAAAAACACTAATTTAATTGTGTCTCGTTTTATAATAATTATATACCTACTAATTATTGTAGAGCTCTGAAGAAAGCCAAATAATAGTCGAAACGTTAGCGATTGAACTGAATTAGTTTCTTTTTTTGTCCTATCCCGGCAAACTTCCCATCAATTAATTATTAAACCTTAATCCTTTGCTGTTCTACATACCAACTTTTATAAAAATTGGTCTAAATATGGAATGTCCGTTTGGCACCCCTGTGTGATGCCCAGGAGAAGCAAATACTACGAAATATAATATCTGCATCTACAACATAAGTGTCTTTTGCTGAGTTTGGAGAAACTATTTTTCTACTTTTGCTATTCATCATTCCAACTAACAAATTATTTTCTGTTAAAAGCACAATTTCCACAAATTACTAAAATTAAGAAATATTTGCAAACGGACAATTTTTGCTAAATATTAATTCCTTTGCAAAATAAACACAATGGATATACTTTTACCCTTCAGCAACGTAATTTCAAAGTTTTTTAATTAAATAGTGCTTTCAACAAAATTTATTTGTCGTTTAGTGACACACACATAATCTAATATAAATTGCTCTGTGTAAACTCCACTTGCTTACATTTTCTCAATTTTCGACATTTCCTTGACCTGAAAAAACTTCTGAAATATAAAAGTATACTTAACTGTGCAAATAACAAGTTCCTTTTAATAGACGCAATCCATTTTGTCTAAGGTTAGATTGATTCTACTTTCGCCCTAGTTTTATACCCTGAAATTACTTTATAAATATCCATGAGGACATGGAAAAATAGACCTCATAAATATACTCACGACCTAAATTGTATTATTTATATACTTACATAGAAAAATTAAGATGTATAATTTCAATCCAATGTGTGTGTCAATGAATATAAATTTATTGTATCATCAATATCGCCTGTAATCTATATTTTTTAACATTGCATAGAATCTCTAGTTGTATAAATAATTAATTTTTAATTAGTTAAACATCACAGATAATACAACCCTCTGTATCAGTGAAGGCACCTAAAGGCACCTTGTGTGGGAGAGGGCTACGCATTTAGAGACAATGGACACACACCGAGTATGCAAGGATTAATTTCTGGTTGAGAAAAAATCCTACCTCCTTGACCGAAGATCGAACGCGGGACTACTAGGTGAGAGACAAGCACCCTTACCATTCGACCACGAAGCCCTGAATAATTTTTTTTATCAAGTGGTGTCGGAGGGGGATGGGGTGGCGCGTTGCAATCTACTAGTCATAATCAAATAATTATTTAGAGCGCCTGGAATTACAAGTGTGAAAATAAAAAGTTATTAAAATATCTGATGTGGTCAACACACAACTTTCTTATACCAGTATATATCATCCTGATCTAAAAAAATCATTCTATTTAATTCCTCACTTACCTCAATTAAATTTTAATAGCGTACCTTGAAATGTTTCATTAAAATTTTTAAATAACTAATTATCAGCGTCGTTCGATACTGTCAATAATAATTCATGTCATATATTTTAATATTTTCTTTTTTATTGACATTGACATTTTTGTAACTAAATTAGACATTTCAAATGTCAAACTGCCAAATTTATCCTAACCCCATTTTATGAGGTGAAATGTGTAAAAAATTTCAGTTTACATCAGCTTTATTTAAGTACTTGAAAAATATATTTTATTGGCTTGATATAGTAGACATATCTTTCGTCAAGAATATATCTTTTTGTGAAGACAATTATAAAAAAGTTTGGGTCCCGTAGACCTCCTTTCAGCTGGCCAATTTTGCTTTTAAATATAAGTTGTGTGGTTATGACTGAATTTTGTTAAAATACTATGAAAAGTACAATAGCGTGCAGATTTCAGGGTATACAAAAAAATACTATTCTTTTTTAAATGGGATACCCTATATGTTATTAAATTTTTGGAATGATTCTTTGTCCGTGATTTCAAAAATATACCATATGTTACCCCTACCATATACCGTTTTTGAGTTATTAAACGTCGAATATCTTAGTTAAACTAGTAACTGCAAATATAGAAAAGTTAAAATTATTAAAGTGAGCTATGAAAATGACAACTATTATGTTTGATAAGTGACATTTCTTTAATGAAATAATCAAAATTGTTTACAGTGAGGAAGAAAAAACCAAATATTTCTACAAAATAGATAAAGATTTATTTAGGAAATTTAAATATAAATAAATGATAACTCATAAAAGTGTTCGATGTGTCCACTATTATTGTCAATGCTTAATTGATAATGTCTTCTTATATTTATAATTGCACTGGAAATGGCTTCATTATTTACATTCAGATTGTTTATTTCAAGTCGAATCCTGTCTTTAATGACTTGAATACTATTATTATTATTATTATTATTGAAAACGTCTTTTAGAAATCCCGAAAAAAAATTAATCCATAGGGGTCAAATCCGGACTGTTACGTGGCCATTTAACAGGTCCATTATTTCCTATCCATATTGGGAATACATTATTCAATTGATCTCGAACGGGTAGGACACTATGCGGAGTTACCCCATCCTGCATCCAAATCATATCAAGTTTGGCTTCCGGAAAACTCTGCAAAAGAATATTTTCTGCTTCTGGAATAAGTATTTCCAGATAGGTAACTTCAGTTAAAGTATGATCATAAAATACAGGCCCAACAATTTTGTTTCTGAAAATTCCATACCAAACGCTAAGAGTCTTTCTTCCTGATTTTTTTATTTGTTTACCAATCTTTTTCGGTTGTGCTTGTTTTCCTACAACCTTCGATTTTTTCTATTAAAAACTCCTGCCGTAGAAAAGGATGATTCATCAGTCCATAATATTTTAGTAAAAAAAAAATCGGGATCTTCATCCAACTTTTGAATCATCTGGCGGCAAAAGTCCAGCCTTTTCCTTTTATGAGCTTCTGTTAAAACTTGTACGAGTAAAATTTTATATAGTCCATAGCTGTTATTTTTTAACGTACGTTGGATTTTGGAATAACTTTTACCTAATTGATCGACTGCATTATTTATACTACATTCAGAATTTTCTAAAAAATAATACAATGTTTCAAAAAAAGTCTATTTCCGAATAAATATGGATGGGCTTACCTTCGAAATTAAGCAATATATCTAATTGTTCTTCCCGGTTGGCTTAAACTACACGTTTTTTTCTACTAAAACTGGAGGTATTATTCACCTTTCGGTAAATATTTTTGAACGTATTTTCTGATGGTGTTGGTCGATTTGGATACAACACCCTATATGCTCTTTTTGCTGTACGTTTATTTTTGTTATTTTGTATATATGACAAGTAAATATTTGGACTTTTTCTTCCTCACTGTAAACCATTTTGATTATTTCATTAAAGAATTGTCACTTATCATACATAATAGTTGTCATTTTCATAGCTAACTTTAATAATGTTAACTTTTCCATATTTACAGTAACTAGTTTAACTAAGATATTCGACGTTTAATAACTCTAAAAGGTATATGGTAGGGGTAACATATGGTATATTTTTGAAATCAGGAACAAAGGATCATTTCAAAAATTTAATAATATACAGGGTATCCCATTTAAAAAAACATTTTTTTTGTATTCCCTGAAATCTGCACGTTACTGTACTTTTGATAGCATTTTAACAAAATTCAGTCATAACCACACAACTTTTATCTAAAACTTTTTTTCTATAGGCAATAATAACGATGATAAGGGGTGGGTAATTTACAATGAATAAGCCTGTACTATGTTTTTATCAGTAATGAAATTAAGAAGCCTTTAGATAAGTTGTTTCTAGCTCAACGAAGAAAAATTATATGGCATATAGTTTTAATAAAATATTGCAGTATAGCATTTTTTTTATTTGTTCATGGTATCCTCGAATTTGTATTTGGTATACACCTAGGTATCATAGTTATAAAATTTAATAATTTAACGCCTTGTATCTTCCAAACAAATGATGCAAATATACAATATATATACATCAATGGAATCGAGTAAATATGCAAATTAAAAAAAAAAAAGAAAATATATAGGATGTTCCATTAAAAAAAATGCAACTTTGCTATGCCCTGCTTTTATGAGACACACTGTATATTCAAATAAACACCATTTCGTTAACTCGAAAAATAAAATAGTTGCAAGGGGATCAATATGATTAACGTCAATAATTAATTGTCCTCTACATGCAATGATGATTTAAACATTTATTGCGACAATAATTGTATCAGCGATTCGGCGGTTCTCTTCAATTGCAAATAAATTTGAATAAAATTAATGACTGGTATATAAAAAACAAGTTGTTATTAAATGTGCAAAAGTGTATATTTACAGTGAACGTCAATAATATTATCATGTCTCCAAATAGAGTAACCGAATTTAAAGACTTGGGAGTTATTTTTGGTTCAACGCTGACTTTTAATGTTCATATTAATGCTGTTGTACTTTCTATTTAGAAAAATCTTAGTTTCGTTATAAGACTTTCACGAGGATTTAATGACACTAACGTTTTTGTTTTTACTGTTTCTTTTGTTCTGTCTAAGTTAGAATATGCTAGTATATTTTGGAAGCCTGAGTATCAGACATATAGTAGTAACTTAGAAAGTCTTGAACGTAAATTTTTAAAGTTTTTATCCTTTAAGATTGATGTCATTTACCCAGTTGTTGGGGCGCCAGATCAACAGCTACTAACTAGGCATACTATTATTATGGTGTCTAAAATAGAAGGGGAAATATACAGGGTGTCCCAACCAAAGTTAAAAAAAATACACAGTTATGTAGGAAATTGAAAGACCTTTCAAAAGATGTATTACTCGACCCCCCTTGCAATTTGAATTTTTCGAGGGGGTGGCCGTGTAGGGTAGCGAGATGATGATAGGTATACAAGTGGTACATTAAAATATGTCCCCCTTGGAAACAAGGTCGACGTGTTTCACCAATTTTTCAAAAAAGTTATTCAGGGTGACTACTTTTGGTTGGGACACCCTGTATACTCTCTTATTCTTACAGAATATTAGGTTAGGTTAGACTAGGTTATTGTGAGTGGGTCCTTGTGGACTCTCCACTGCAGCCATTAGTAGGCCTATTATGGCTCACGCCTACTTATATTCCATCCAATAAGTTTAGTCTCTATATAATATTACTCATAATAAGATAGACTGACATTCTACTTTAATTCAACTTAATTTTAATATTACTTCAATTACAATTAGGCACACTGTCACTTTATATTTACCAATCCCAAGGACCAATTTACTTAAATTTTCACCTCTGTTTTGTCTATGCAACAATTATCATTGAGTTAAGGATAATTTAGATACTTTTAATTGTAGTGTCAACTAAATCAAAAAGTTATTTGAAAAAAATAATGTAACTGCTGTTTAATGTGTAAGTTCTAATAAGTACCATTTTTGTGTGAACACAATAGACCTATTATATTGCCAGGTAATAAATTTTATGATGGGTCGGCAATTTTAGAAGAGCAAGTTAAAAGTAAGGTGGGACATTTTCAGTATCAGTCTTGTTTTGACCTTCCAAGTACCTAATTGTGTCTGTTAGAAAGTGTTATCGTTTGTCTATATAACTATGTTGCGACAAAAATATCCAAGGCAAAAAGCGCCGAAGTGGCAAGACCTCGCCTGACAAGTTTTGTTACATTTGTAAAGAATTCTTTGTGAGGTCACAAGCGAGGTCATTGTCTGAAAATGTGAAAAAATCGCGTATTTTCTATATTTTGGAGTTTTGGAGTTTGATGTGTACGTTGGAGCATGTCAGTAGTACAGTAGATGAAGGGGAAAAGAAAAAGCATGCCTTTAGCGGTTCCAATGGTATGGCGAGAACCCACAAATAATTTCGATGATGGCTATTTTTGTGTAAAGAGACCAGGGATATTCAAAAAAAGAAAACCAAAGGCAAATATCTGAATTTTCCATCAGCCCTAAGACCCGTTCGTCACAATGCATCACACTTACAAGTGCCAAGTGCGCCTTTAGATTGACAAAATATTGTTTTGGAGGTAATGGAAATAATAATGACTCTTCAGACAGCCTAGACGATTATGCCAACTCATTGTATATTGCAGAAAGTTTTAGTGACCCTCACTTAATTGCTGAAAATGAATTGAATAATTTGAAACGTGACTTGAGGCTGTCAAAACATGCCGAACTTCTTGGTTCCACTTAAGGAGGAACTTACTGGGTAAAGAAACCAAGATTATGACTTTTTAGAAAAAGAAATGCACATTTTATAATATGGAAAATTCACTATGTGCGTGTATTGATATTGCTGATTTAGTGCAGGAACTTAATATTGGGCATTCCACTTTTAAGTGGCGCTTAATAATAGATTCCTCCAAATACAGCTTAAAAGCTGTATTACTACATAATGGAATTTAAAACCATCTATGCCAATTGCCATTCAGTAACAATGAAAAAGGATTAAGACAGTATGAGCACCGTTTTAAATAAAATTAATTACAACAAATAAAAATGGCAAATATGTGGGGATTTAAAAGTAATAGCCATTTTAGTAGGGCTTCAACGAGGCTTTATAAGATATTGCTGTTTTCTTTGCTTGTGGGATAGTCGTGCAGTAAAAGACCATTATGTGATAAGAATATGGCAGGAAAGGAAACAATTTGAACCAGGAACTAGTAATGTTAAATATGTGCTCCGTGTAAAAATGTTCTTTTGCCAACTTTTCATATTAAACTTGGGCTAATAAAAAATTTTGCGAAGACTATGAATAAAGAGGGTGAAGGATTTAAATACTTAAGAGAACTTTTTCCCCAATTAAGTGACGCCAAACTTAAAGAAGGTATTTTTATTTGGTCCTAAAATTAGAAAATTGCATGACGATGCAGATTTTGAAGGAACACTCAACAGACAGGAATTCAGAGCTTGGAACTCATTTGTAAGCGTAGTCAGGGAATTTTTAGGACACAAGAATGATTAGAACTACGAACTTTTAGTTGCTTGGTTGCCGCATGTCTTTAAAAATTCACTCATTTAATTTTCTTTTAATGAAAATTTGGGTGCGGTAAGCGACGAGCAAGGAGAAAGATTTCATCAAGACATCAGGAAAATGGAAATTCATTTTCAAGGGTGATGAGATCCAGCCATGATGGGTGATAACTGCTGGTTCTTTAAGTGAGACGTTTTGACTCTCATAAAAGAAAAAAATTAACTGAGCATATGTTTTTCAAAAAATTATTCTCTATCTGTGTAGATATATCTATGTACGCCTAATATATATCATATATCATTGATATATAGCAATAAATTGATTAGTAAAATTAACAATAATGTTATTCCTGCTCATGATGTTTTATTAATGTAACAAGAAAACGTTACGTGTTACAACTTTTTGCTTGTCATTTCTGTAATCAGAAGGTTTTATTCCAGTGGGATATGCTATTCATGTACATGTTACAAAAAAAAAAAATATATATATATATATATATATATATATATATATATATATATATATATATATATATATATATATATATATATATATATATATATATATATATATATATATATATATATATATATATATATATATATATATATATATATATATATATATATATATATATATATATATATATATATATATATATATATATATATATATATATATATATATATATATATATATATATATATATATATATATATATATATATATATATATATATATATATATATATATATATATATATTGTTGTCCGCCCGTGTTATTTTCTTGTAATTTTTTTTGTAATGTTGTATTACAATCCTATAATTGGTGTGTAAAATAAATAAATAAATAAAAATTATATTGTTCAATATCCATTACATGTAAATAATTAGGAATGTAATTTGTTTGAAATAATTTTTTTAACGTTTCTTTAAATTAATTTAAATATTAAAAGACTAATAGGGTTTTTATTATTTGGAAGCTACGACATCCGTCATTAGCAAACATAATGATAAATAATAGATTAATACAAGTCAAAAACACAATCTTGTATATTAAGGTAATTAAGTTGCCACGATTTGCCCTCAATTTATTCTAAAAGCCTGCGTATATATGGAAGTTAGAAGATTTGTAGATATCAAGAGGCAACTTGATACGTTCTGTCTGTCTGCGATATGTTCCTCTTAACGAGCCGCCGTCTAGGGAACTAACCCTTCCGGGAATCTCGAATTACATGCTTCACTTTTTAGATTATCCGGGGTGGCAATTGAATATAAGGGGTAAGCAAGCTAGTCTCATTATCGCGCAACCCCTTTTCAATGATCTCATATAATGTTATGGGTATGAAGGATGGACATAAAATTCGATTGTACACATGCAATTATGTAAGCCTCTGTAAATAACACACAGTATGCAAATTTATTACTCTGAAGGGAATCAGGTTACAGACGAGGCTGGGTGATGTTTACTTTTAGTGATCTCTTGATTTAACTCAATTTTGTTCTGTACGTGCAGAAAAAGTAATCATGTTAGGTCTTTATTGTGTTTAAAACCTGAAGGGTTGCAATAAGGGATATATTAAAAAGAAACAATCTAAATTAAAATATACTAATAAGGTTTTTATGCAAATGGGTTTAATTTATTAAAAAAAAAAGGATAAATGAGATTTTCTACTGCCCTTTTGAATGTAATTTACTTCGCCATTTATAAAATATTATATTCATTTGAATAATTATAAACACGAATATTAAAAAGGATTTATTTTTAAATGTTTGCGATCTACATAAAAACATACATACTTCTGGGATATAGAATATAAATTATTACATGTTTTACCAATGTAAAACTTCCATCTTATTTCTAATGAAATGGTCAGTCCTTTAGTCCCGTTTTATTTTTTGAGTCGAACTTATTTTATTGCGAAGTTCATTTCTTTAGATGTCAAATAATTTTTGCTTGAAAGGTGCATTTTCTTACATTTTGATAAAAATGTTGCCATACTATTGTGAAGAGATTAACATATAAAAGAATGTATTACATGCACTTGAATAATCCTACTCATATACTTTGTTGTTTGGATCTTTGCGAGTATATCAAATTATGTACGACCTACTCGTGTATTGCTATATTGTAGCAAGGCATTTATAGTGTCAACAAATACAGTGATATATATTACATATGAATGAAATGTTGTCCAGTACTCGCCATTGCTCAAAGGTAGAGTTGACATTTCTATTTATTTTTGATTATTTGATTCATACGGCTACTAATTAAAACGCGCAAAGATCCAAACAACAAAGTACAGGGTATAACGTCGATGAACCGCGAATACCTCCAAAGCGATAAAATTCGTAAAAATTAGTTCTTTGCATGAATGACTTCATTTTTGGGTTCTACATAAAATATCTCCATAGGTGACTTGGAAATATTTTTCAAACTGTTTTATTTCTCCGATGTGCTGCCTTCTGTGGAATTGAGATAGCAATATTTTCAGAGTGCTATTCTGCTTATTAAATGAACTGTAACATACTCAATGTGCATTTCACGTATCAATTTCTATATCAGTGTATTGAAATACCAACCATGTCCATTAATCAGGCCTATGATGTATCCATCCTCTTGTTATTATAACAGGCCTGTTAAAATTCTTATCCAATCAGAAATCGCCCTTTTGAAAAGTCTCTATTTCTGATTGGCTGTAACTCTCAACAACTCTGTTACTATAACGTAAGAAGATACATCATAGGCCTGATTATCATCTACATATGTAACTTTATAACCTAGTAACTAGGGCTGGGCGATTATCAAAAGTCATAATCGATTATCGATTATTGAAAAATAATCGATTATTTCGATTAATCGATTATAATCGATTAATCGATTAATCAAATAATTGATTAATCAGAAGATCGATTAATCGATTAATCAAATAATCGTATAATCGAAAATCGGTTATAAATCTATTAATCGTAAAAGAGATTAATCGATTATAGTCGATTTTAACCAGCCTTAATCGATTATTGAATTCTCTTGCCCACCCCTAATTTACGGAGCTGTAGGATTCATCTTAGGGTTATTTTCAGTTTTATTTACATACTGTTTATTTATATGACTATAATACTATAATAATTGTATTAAGTAAAAAAATAGATCATGAGGATAGGATAAACAAAGGACAGTTGTTATTTTAATATTTTGATTGATATCTATTATTAGGGCTGGGCGATTGTCAAAAGTCATAATCGATTATCGATTTTTGAAATAATCGATTCTAATCGATTAATCGATTAATCAAGTAATCGATTAATCAAATAATCGATTAATCGAATAATCGATTAATCAAATGATCGATTAATCGATTATATAAGAAGAAATAATCAAATGATCGATTAATCGATTAATCGATTATTTTTCGATTAATCGATTATTTTTCCCAGCCCTACTAGTAACAACAGGTCGACAAACATTGTCCATGTGACTTTTTCCCTAAATTTCCATACAATATCAATACGTTTAAATCTGCAAGGGTAACAGTATATTTTTCAAGCAAACAAAAAATTCAGCAGTTTGTTTCAACATTTTTAGTTTTTCTCATCTTCTGTAAAATTTGGATTATTGCACATTGGAGATAATCACGAAGCGGCAACGAAAATTTTTAAAATTTTTAAAATTAAACGCCAAAGATAATACAACCTCTTGCATGCACGGGAATAAAATACTTAAGAAACAGTTTCTGTAGCTGCAACTATGATAAGTTTAAATCGCTACTATCGAATGATTAGCTGGTTACTCATGCGATACAGAGACGGCATAACTGTGCTGAATTTGTAATGATAGAATTGTCATAGTTAGTTGAGAATAAAGTAATATTATTGCGAACAGTAAGTAATTCGATACATATTTGTTGCGGATATTTAATACACAAGGCATGTTGTACTATAAACTACACTTTTGAAAATCGCAGTCAAAAATATAGGTTGATATTTAAACAAAATAACTATGACATCACAAGTCATTTGACAACAATTTTTTGAAACAAATGATGTCAAAATATGGCAAATGTTAAGAATAACTTTTATTTTAAACGTTTTTCAAAAAAATTTACCATAAAAGAGGAGGAGGATGAGGCACTACATACGAGGTGGGTCATAAAAAATTTAAATTTTTAAGCTGCTTAAAAACGATTTTAATGAATCTGGCTCTAATTTTAGACAAAACTATGTTATTACGGAAGCAAGTCGACAAGAAACAAGTCGATATTAATTTATGATTATCTTATAAAGTATTGGTAAACAAGGTATTAAACGCAAAGTGTGAGACATTTTTTAGATAAGCAAGAACATTTTTTCACAACCAAATTTTGACTAATTCTTTTAGAGCAGAGGTTTATTTAACACATTTTTTATATATTTTCTTAGGCAGAATATGCGAGGAAACTTCAAATATGTTTTAAATAAATGTGTTTAAAATTTAAACAGCTTTCCAACCATATATACTTTATTGGACTGGATGTTTAAACTGGACGTATATTTACACATGTTATCTAAGATTAATTTTTAAGCTACTATCCGACCGACATCCTAGATGTCTCTGTGGCGGATAGCGACTTGCATCGCAGCAAATACCGAGAGCATTCAGACCATATGAGAAGTTTCATACCTCTCACCACTATTCACTTCACCTTAGTATATAACTAGCAGGTTGGCCACTATCATTTGTCTGTTCCATAACCTATGGCATACTGAAGAGAACAAATAAGTTCGAAATCGATCTATGTCTGGTTAGGAATTGACAAATGATATTGGCTTTCCATCTATCATGATTTGAAGGTGTAATTCAATGCAGGTCGGGGTATTTGCCCACTGAGTAGTTGTTTCTTTCAAATCATATTTAATAACATTAGTTTAGTCCACCTGGGCTAGGGGTCGCCGCTCTCGGTACTTGCTGTGATGCAAGTCGCTATCCGCCACAGAGACATCTAGGATGTCGGTCGGATAGTAGCATTCAGACCATATGAGAAGTTTCATACCTCTCACCACTATTCACTTCACCTTAGTTAGTATATAACTAGCAGGTTGGCCACTATCATTTGTCTGTTCCATAACCTATGGCATACTGAAGAGAACAAATAAGTTCGAAATCGATCTATGTCTGGTTAGGAATTGACAAATGATATTGGCTTTCCATCTATCATGATTTGAAGGTGTAATTCAATGCAGGTCGGGGTATTTGCCCGCTGAGTAGTTGTTTCTTTCAAATCATATTTAATACAATTATTATTCATCAGCAATTTTTAGACATCTGCAGTATAAAAATATTTCTTTGGTTGGAAAAAATTTTGTTATTTTTTTTTTCCAAAAATGTAAGTAACCGTTCACAGCAGAGGAATTAAGAGTTTACATATCAGAACGATTTTTGTAGTGATTGCCTTATTGAGTTTAACAAAAAATTTTCAAAAACATTTAAATTAATTTGTTCTCAAGAAAATTTGTATGTAATGTACTAAAATAATTTCTAGTGCTAGATATGTAAAAATATGCTCTTTCAAATCGTACTATGAGAAATGTGGGTTGCCATAAAAAAATGTTTCGATGTTTATCGAAGTTATACATTACAGATGCGCTGTATATTTAATGCTTGTTGCTCAACTACAATTCTAATTCTAATAATTTCCAAATGAAATAAAAGGACAATCTCATTAGATGAGTGTAGATTGTTGATAAACAGTTTATTTGTATATGTAACAATTTCTACTTCAATGGCCATTTATCAACGTTATTCTGCTTAAAACTGTCACATTCAGAGTTTGTCTCCAGCTGCAGGCATTACTAACTTGTAGCAGACATTGTCTAGCTCACAACTCTTTATCCATTGTGGTTGAGTACTAGTTTGTTTAAGTTGTGTTCTCTTTCAACACATTGGAAAAGTATACAAGAATACTGGTAATAGTACCCCTAAAATTTATTTGTCATATATAATCAAAATAAGTAATTATTAAAAATAATACTGATTTTTTCTTTTACTTATACATGATGAAAAAAAATCTATTATCGAACAAAATATTCACATTCAGAATAAATTATGAATTAGATGCAACAAACATCATGAACAAAACTTGTTAATATTATTAATATTAATATTATTAAAAATTCGTTCTTACCCATTTCAGACAAGAGAATCTGTTATTTTGAAATATTTCTTTATTCTTGCATCTATTACTGCTTAATACGTTAGACAAGAGAATAGGTCAGATTAGGTTGGGTTAAGTTAGGTTGGAAGAATGCATGGAAACGGCTAATTGAGGAGGTCGAGCATGATATATGTTGAAACGGGTATCAGATAGTGACCAAGAAAATGCAGCTACAAGGACCTAGATGCCTAACAAGAGAAGAAAGAATGAGAGAAGCTACAAAACTCTTCCCAAAAGATGAGAAACACCACTGGAATGTACAGGAGGTCCCTGAGCAGGACTTCCCTTTATTCACAACTAAACAACTGAAAAGGGTGGCAGAGAAAAAAAGGCACCGGGACCGGACGGCATACCATTCGAAATAGTTAAAACGCTCGAATGCGAATACCCACAGTACTGTTTACGGCTGATGAATGAAATGTTAGAGAAAGTGGAATTCCCTAAACTATGGAAGGAAGCAGGGCTAGTCCTAATAGATAAACGGGAGCAAACAGAGATCTCATATAGACTTTTATGTCTTGAATATCATGGGAAAATTAATGGAACATCTATTTATGAGAAGGCTCTTAGACGAGACAGAGGAAAGCGGAGGACCAGCTAAGCTGCAGTTTGGTTTTCGGGAGAGCCATGCAACCTTAAACACTCTGGAAACTGTAAAGCAGATTGTAGAAGATTTCTGTACACTGGTAACGCTTAACGTACAGAATGCCTTCATTCGGCCTCTAGAGAGAAATAGTGGGAGAGCTGGAGAGAAGAGGAATTTCACCGTACCTCCACAGGATGAACTGCAGCTACCTACAGAATAGGAAATTAATCATGTCAGATGCACAAGAGATGGACGTAACATGTGGGGTTCCATAGGAGTCGGCGTTAGGGCCGCTCTTATGGAACATCTACTACGATGAAGATCTTAGATTTGAAATGCCTGTAGGCATAACACTTATCGGGTACACAGACGATATCGGTATAGCTGCCACGGCAAGAACGAGAGAGATACCGGAGCTCAAAAAAATCAACAAAATTTTGAATTTTAGTCTTCTGACATCTGATCAGTATCGCGCTAAATCAAAAAAGGCAATAAAACTGAAGACGGTACTGCCGTCTTGTCAGTTTTACTCTAATTCCAGCGTATTTGTTTCAATCAATCAATAATTTTTAACATGCTATATTAAAAATACATAAAGCATTTTCGTATTCCAGACACCAGAAAATGTTATTAGTACTGTCGCTGCGAGAGATTCAGTTCTCAATAGGTTAAGTTGAAAAATTTGTATACTTAAGTAAGTTATGTACTATATGCAAATTAACATAAAAAAACATAAAACACACCACATAAATTAGACAACTCCCAAACCAAAGCCGAAGCTGCTGTGAAACCCCTACAGAGTTGAAAAGAACGCGGACACACAACCAAACCCTTCGGCTTTGCCAGAATTAAAACCGGGATTTGAACCCAGGAGTCGATAGGCAGTAAACTAGCTGCATTTGTCACTTAACGCTCTGTCCCTAGCTCGGTACATATTAACATATTTCTACACGTATTTAATCTTGAAAACATAGTGACATAAAACACAGGTAATATGGCAACGCCTCCGGAATGAAAATTGAATAGCACGTAGGAATGAAAATAGAATAGCGCGTATTGTGTCATTTGTTGTTTAACTGGCGGCAAATGTAAATTTCTGTGAAATTATATAATTTTTTTTAAGTGCTAAAATGTTAAAATGGCAACCACTTGGAGATATCGATTGTATATACAGAGTATTTCAGGACCAAGTATACATAGCTCAACTATGTATAGAGGACATCAAGGTGAGTTAGAATCACTTATAAATATGTCCTATGAAGTCATTCGTTAAAGAGATGCAGGATGCTTTGTAGACTTTGTCCAAAACCTTGTGTCTTTCTGTTTTTATAACGGTTAGACATAATCAAATGAAATTCACCCGTATTAACACTCTATATCTCCACCGTAAAATGCCATACAGACAGATTTTTTATGCAGTGCGGACTTAGAAATAATCTTTTCTTCTTTTGTAAAAAACATTATTCTGTATACAGTTTTCAACAAATTTGAATTAATATTCTGCATGAAGAATTACACAAAGCGGTTGTTTTAACGTTTTTACCGTTAAAGCAATAAATCAACAAGTATAGAAAGGTTTTTAGAAACAAACCCGAAGTTTTGGACAAAATCCACCAAACATCCTGTATCATATTAAAGAATGATTTTAAAGGGCATATTTATGGGTAATTCTAACATGCCTTAATATCATCTATACATGGTTGAGCTATGCACACTCAATCGGGAAAGATTCTGTGTAATGCTGATTTAAAAAATTCATATTTCAATGGAATGGGACAACCTCATTGAAGGGAGCACTCCTTCTGGCATATATAGAATAATCATATGACGTGTCATAAATAAATCTGCAATTGTCAGAAGGAAAATCTAAGAAAATGTATCACAATTAATCGAAATTCCTAATATCGTATTTAAAATAGGATCAGATATTTCAAACAATTCTGATAATTTTGTAAACATTATGGTTTGGTTCTGTCACTTTTAACTCTCTGCATTTAAATAATCGTTATAGGTATATATGGCTCAAATTTAAAATTTTGTGTTCAGAATCAACCCTTAAGAGATTGCGACACGTTATGTTGCTAGGATAACTTACATAATACACAATGAACGAACGCAATGTTCATTAACAAACTACATGAGGTACTTGTTGATTTTAAGAGCCTTCGGTGCTCCTTGACTGCTACCCCATGCGGGCACTCATCTTATTCACCCTTAAAATTGGCCATGTTAGTATTAATAACTTGTTTTGACAATAATGATAAGGCAATATCCAGCAAGATATCTTTAGTCTATGAATTTCCATTGAAATAAATATATAGGGTGGACTAGATTTTAATCGCGAAACCTAGATAATCAATAGAATACGCCAAAATAATAAGAATTTGTCATATACACTTATGGCTAAAAATGCTTAGTTTTCGAAATAAATGGCGTATTTCTCCAAAAATGAATGAGAGATTGTTATGAAATTCAGAATGTGCAAGTTGTGTACACCTCGAACCATAGTTCTCGTCTCCCCGTTCGAAATGATATTAATGGAAAAATGCTAAACCATGAAATTTTTTAAACGATTTTCAAATAACAACCAATTGATAAGTAGGGGATAATGATTTTGAAATGAGTTTAACTCAAAGAAGTATAAGAAAACTTTTTTATGCATTAATGATAGTAAATGTTGAAAAATAAAGAAAAAATAGCTTAGATTAGTGGTGTCTCGTTTTTTTGGGATTATTGGGAATATTGTCACGACCATCCTATTGTTGATCATAACATCAGGTTACTTGGCGTGCGAGAGGGTATTGAGATCCCAAAAATAATATAGAAAATAATGAAAACAAGAATTAACTAACAAAACATAATTTACTGAAATTAATAAACGGAATACCAACATCACATAGAAACAATAAAAACAATAAAAACAATAAAATCGGTATCTTACCAAAAACACAACATGTTGAGGAGATATGTCTCTACCAATCTTCTTAATTGAATGATATTAATGATCCCCACCGACCCCACCCATCCTTTCTTGGGATTATTTATATTTTTAATAGATGCTCAATCAACAATTTCCATGTTGAATTTGACTTCATTTAGGTTTAACAGTCTATTATTGTGAATGAAATTTGAAAGGTCGCATTATTGTTTATCTTTAATAAATAAGTAATAATGCATACTGGGTGTTATTTAGATTACAAGTTAATTTAGATTTTATATTAACTTAATTTATTATCATTATTTATTAAATTTATTTATAAGGAAATTGTTGATTGATATTTTGTCTACTTATGAATACTAAATAAAATATTTAAAATGACAATATCTTTGACATCCTCCCACCGTCATGCCTCTGGTTGGAATGGAGATGACAACCATGGTGAGAAGTGTTGATGTACGTCACATTCACCTTCTAAATTTTATTTTATAACATTATTTTCAGCCAAATATGGGAAAAACTGAAAATGAATTAGAACTTCAAAGCCCTCTATATTGAAAATTATGAATTTTTAACTATAAGTTTATATGACAAATTCATATTATTTTGGCGTGTTCTATCAATTATTCTATAAATTTCTCGATTCAAATCTAGTTCACCCTGTACAAACAGTTTCAGACTAATTGGAAACGACATCAAATAATAATTCAATCCTTTTTTACGTTCCGATACATAATATAAGGAAGTATTTGTGATTTTTTTCTACCTCGACATTTTGATTGATATATACGTTTTGAACCGTCCTGAATCCATTTTGAATATTTTCCGATTGATGTCTGTCGGTGTGTGTGGATGTGGATGTGGGTGTGATGTGGGTGTGGGTGTGGATGTGGATGTGGGTGTGGGTGTGGGTGTGGGTGTGGCCAATAAAACATATTTTCCAAGTACTTAAATAAAGCTGTTATAAACTAAAATTTACACATTTGGCCTCATAAAATGGTGCTTTTGACAAATTTAACAGTTTGACGTTTGATAGGTCTAATTTAGTTACAAAAATGTCAATGTCAATAAGAAAAAATTATTAAAATATATGACATGAATTATTATTGACAGTATCGAATGACGCTGATAATTAACTATTTAAAAATTTTAATGAAACATTTCAAGGTACGCTATTAACATTTAATTGAGGTAAGTTAAGAATTAAATAGCATGATTTTTTTAGATCAGGATGATATATACTGGTATAAGAAAGTTATGTGCTGGCCACATCAGATTTTTTATTCTAAAATTAATATAAGAAAATTCAAATAATATTTCGATGTTACTATTGTTAGAGTGTATATTTTTTATTTTTGTATAAAATAAAAGATGAATATTTTTTTTTAACAATTTATTACTTAACTCATTTGAAAAAAATGATATTTTTAAGCGGCAAGCTAACTTGAAACGTAATATTAATATTATAAATTTTCTGACAACACATAAATTTTCTCTAAATCTAATGATTAATACTTAGTTGGACATTCATTAGCTTCAATGACTTTCAAAGAGCTTCTATGCATAGACTCTATTAAACGTTTACATGTCTCTACTAGATTGTCTGCCTATGCTTGCCTCATGCCGTCAAATAATTTGTCAAAATTTTGAAAAGTTCTTGACCCTACTTGATTTTTAACTATCATCCAGAGATTTTCTATGAGATTAAGGTTTGGGCTACAAGAAGGCACCTGTAAAACTTCCATATGATTATCGTGAAGACGGGAGTTACTCTTCTAGCAGAATGCTAGGATCATTATCATACTAGAATTTCCAAGTACCAATATTTTATTCTGCGTGGGGTTGCATGACATTTTCCAGTCCAACGTTCCAAGAAACATACCATGATAGAACCATCTCCAAATTTCACGGTTTTTATCATAAAGTGAGGATCAAACTCTTTATTTGGAGGGCGCCAAATGAAACGTTTTCCGCCAGGAAAAAATTAAATATATACACTTTACCAGTAGTAATAACGAAATAGTATTTGAATTTTCTTATATTAATTTCAGAATGAAAAAAGATTGAATTATTATTTGCTGTCGTTTCCAATTAGTATGCCGCAACTGTATATGCACAGAAATGAAAATAATAAAGAATGTCCGGAACTGATTTAAATCTGACAGGCAATAAACTTATCCAATCCTACATTAACGTATGCGAGTATGTTAGAAAAGGATTCATCTAATTTTGGGTATTACAAAAATCACCTGTCAAAAACATAAGGTAAGAGATTGTCAATTTTACATTGTATATCATTTTTGCACATGAAAATACTGATACATTCTCACACGAGCTCATTCCGCTACTGATATTCGGAAAATGACCACCTGAGATAGGTACTTATGAAGATACGTTTTTGGAATCAAGAAATACTCCTTTCCAGAAAATACTAAAAACTAGCCGTACTGCCATTAAAAAATAATAACTTTGATCCCAGTGATACAAATATCAAAATGACTTCATATTATGTAAAAATATACTTATACCCTCCAAATGTTCTTTACCATTTATTTTGGACAATGGCCAGTCCATTCACTTGTCGCACACTGTATAAAGTCATAAAGAAATTAAAATTCCAAATTGACCAAAGAGAGCATTTTGAGGCCCGAAAATAGCTAATTATTTGAATCGACATACCGTGTGTCTGAGGTATTATTGTCAAGTACCGCTGAACGTGGAAACATGAAGCTCTAAATATTAAGATCTGGGAAGTCCAACTTTTGATAAAATCGATGCATCAAGAAGGGAACCTCATGAAAAAAAATTTTTCATACGAAAATAAAGGTAAGTAATTATGTCAGTAAGGTCTCTTGTAAATTTATCCTCAGTCTAAACGTTACTGAAAAAAATTTGTGCTGAAATTAATTTTATGTCCAATTACAAAAATTTAATAATAGTTATTTATAACACTAATAAGTCACTTGAGAAAAATGGCGGGCGTCATGCCGATCGGGATGCTTTTCTCAAGTGACTTATGTAACTAACACATATGTTCCATACAAAACTTTAATCAACACCTCTCAATAACAGTTTAAAATGCATTTGAAACTTTTTAAAATTTTGCGTTTTAAAATGAGAAATTTAATTTAAATTTTTGAAGAACTAGTACAGATAAGGTCATGTGCAGTCACTATGGGGAATGAATACAAACATCTCAACACTGGCAAAAATTTTCTTGAGAAATGCAATAATTGTAAGAAACTCTTTTTTATTCCGCAAGAAGTTAAAGAACAAGCTCAAGCAGCATGTTATAACTTACTGTCAAAAAAAGGTCGAAATATAGTTACAATAAATAATTGTATCAATTTGAAGAATGGAGAAAGCAGAGATATGTAACTGGAAGTAAACGAAGAGGTCATGCTGGCCTACTTCCATAATTACAGAAGAAAATTAGCAGCTTCTTCACTGTAGACGAAATATTCCATGCCAAGAGGTACTTTCAAGTTATATAAAAATGTTGGCATATCAAAATATGGAAGCTAATTTACTAATTGAAAAATGAAGCAAGAACTAACCAACCTAAAAAAGTGAATATATTGGAAAGAGAACACGTGGAAAAGTTTTCGACTGAGTCACCTGACAGTCAATATTTTGATGAAGGTATTATTTATTATTTCCTTATATTTAATCCACAGTATTTATTTGTTTTGAATTTTTCATGTCGCATTAATAATGGGATTATCAGGTGGCTGCCATTGTGATGAAATAATGGGCCTTTTCACAGATTTTTTTATTGCCTTATGTGATAGTGTTTTATAAAAAAAACTTGCCGTATTTTTTTTTTTTTTTGAACACGATTTCTATCGAAAAAAAAAAACAAAAGTGCGGAAATAAAGCGCGTGTTTTTACGTGACGTCACGCAACCCACCTTAGTGACGTCAAAGGGACTACGACCTTGAACATGACACATCGGTGTATTGCAAAGTTGTAAGAAAAGTAGTTGTATTTAGAAATTGATGCTAAATTATTGAAATATTACAGTTAAAAGAAGATTCAGAAAACTGGTGTTACTATAAAACCATTGGTTCCAAACTTATTGCAACAATTGCATGTTAAAATAATAGTAGTTCCATTATATTTATAAATAAATTACACGAAAATAAGATTACTAATGACTTACCGTTTTGTTTTAATATTCCTGACTTCTGCTGATAAATAATCCAAATTTGACATGTAAAACTCGTCCACCATAATAAAGTCAACTTTCGGCAGATTTTCTGCATTTCCTTTAGAAAATCCTGGCTTCATTTTCTTCCAATAATGTGCAGAAACAAATTCGTAAATGAACACACAGAACATAACCACAAAACTAACCGTAAACAATGTAAAATGTGTCAGTTGTGGTGTGATGTTAGTAGTATTAGGCGTTCTGGCAAGTGCTACCAACATGATTCCGGTCTGTGGAACGTCATTCAGCTTCAAGGTCAAATGAGTGTTCAAATTGCCATTATAAATGTTTATTTTATTAATCAATGGGAGACTTATATTTCAAACTGAGTTGCACAAGGTGAATATCTATCAGTTAGCTTTCAAATAAATATATTTGTTTGAGATTTAAGAAGTAGTGAAAAGGCCCATTACGTTGACAGTTGACGATATAGAATATAAGGAAGTATACTTGTATATTTCGGTACTTGACACAAGGATGAATATATCAAGAAGTTTTACGATCATTTTAAAAGAGTTCTCAACAATTGTGCTTGACCTTTACAGAAAATATGTGTCTCTGAGAACTAAAAATATCTCACATCGTAGATTCTTCCTTAATTATAATAAAAAATGCACCATCAAACCAGCAGGAATTAATATTTTATTTAACAATAAAAGTACCTTAGGCCGTTGCTTCTTTCTTGAACCTGCAGAAGGTCACTCATATACCAGATAGCCTGAGATACTCATCAGCAACTCTTCTGGTAAACGCAAAAGCTGATTTGAAACGTTACGATGGGTGGAAATCATCTACAGTGGCAGAGGGTTACATACAAGATTCAGTTATCAACAAGACTGATATAGTCAAGAAGGTACAGACTCCAATCAAGAAAACAACAGATTATTCTTCGCCCTTGACTCTGCTGATCAAATGGGCGAATTCTCAAACACACCTTACAGTATAAACATAACAACAAATAACCTGAATCATGCCGGGTCGAATAAAAAAATGATTTCCTTCAGTTTCAATATTAATGTAAATCAATAATTAGTAAGGCTGGGAATTTTCCAGATTTTGGTATTCGAATATTCGTTCGAAAAAATATTCGAATATTCGAACTATTGGGATATTCGAATTATTCGAGTATTCGGATATTCGATAAATTTGAATATTCGATAACTCGAATAATCCGAATTATTCGAATAGGTATCCGAATAATCCGGATCCTCGAATATTCATTATTAATAGGTATAGCATTGAATACTAGTGAATAGTGAATACTCTATTTGAGTATTTGGTTGGATAGACCACAATAATAGTCGTGACGTAATCCACTAAGCAGGCAATTTGATTTGCTTTCCATACCTACAATAGGGTATGTCTCCTGTACATGTGCTTTAAGGGTCAGAATTATTTAGTTAGTATTTTATTTTAGGATTGAGGCGCTATTGTTCACATTTAACTATTGAAGCTTAAATAAAACGAAAACAGAGTTAGTTTATTATACTTCTGTGTCATAACTATTTTTCCTTTTCGAAAAAAATAAAAGTGCTCTAAAATTAGAATGTTTTTAAAAAAGACGCAGATTGTGAAGGTAAAACAAATACATGAAAAGTCAATTGTTAAATATTTACAGGTTTTCTAAAATTTAAAAGTTAATTTTAACCCCTGCCTTAGTATAGTAAGAATAAGGTCGAGGCGAGAAAGAGATGGAATAGTTTGACTGGAAGTAAAACGTGCCACTAATGTGGTCTATTTATATATTTGGATTTTAGAATAGGTACCTACCTATACCTACTATCTACCTACTTTGGTTGGATGCATACTGCATACCTATTCGTACATAATTTAATAATATATTTTAATATTCAAATATAATCAAATATTCGAATACTCGAATATATTCGAGTATTCGAATATTTCGAATAATCGAAAAATTTCCCTTTAGAATAATTCGTATTCGAATACTCGAATATTCGAATACTCGAATTATTCGTATTCGATTCCCAGCCTTAATAATTAGTCACTTTAGTTTGGTTGTTGCATAAATTAATAAAAATGTGTTAGTACATGCGTTTTAATTTTTCAAATACTAGTGAGCTAAAATGTTTAACTCACTAGTGATTTATACGTTACTTTATTCATTTAAAATCACCATAGTTATAGCCCCAATGTTAAGAGGTGTTAAATAATGTATACATTAAAAATATTTTTAATGAAAATTATTTATTTCCTTGTTTCAAGTTAGATATGACAATGAGAAAGTACTGTCGTGGTGCATTTAGCTCGAAACCGATTTATTTTTGAGGGATAGATGAAATAAAATATTAACAAATTGTTTTGTGATTCTAACGACTAACTTTGGGATTTCGCAAATAAAATACATATTTTAGTATGTTCTTTAGATTTATCATTCAAGGTCTATTTAGAAAAATCGGAAATGAATTTATTAGTTGAAATCAAGTAAAAATAAAAATAATATTATAGAACGACCTGTTTAAAAGTCATGAAAATTCACCCCAGTTTGTTATTTTCTTCCTCAGGTTGCAGAGGAAATGACAAGGCCAGAACTTTTGGTTGATTAAGTCAAACACTTCATTAACTTTCTAATTGAATTTAATTAAAAAAACATTATGCATTTTGTCTACGATATTCAACTTTAATTAAACGCTACGGTGAGATTTCTTCACCACTACATTTTTAACAAAGTCCTTCATGGAATTGGAGATTTATTTTAATATGAAAATAAATTGGAAAATCTCCGGAGGATTTTCTTAATTAATTCAACTACTGGAAGAGGTATCGAAACAAAAATACCTTTCGAGAAAGATTTATGTTTGGCATAAAGGGTAAAGTACGTAACAACCAGAGTTGTATTTAGTAGTGGTTACGGATATTTACACATCCATTGAACTTAGGCCAATTGTTAATTTTCTAGTTGTTTACCATATAATCAAAATTTTCATTGATGGTTATTCTCCATATTCTTAAAAAATAAGGTGGAGAGTAGCGAACTTCAAAATTAAAATGTTTTCTCCTAGATATTTTACTGGGTTATTATTATTGGCAGAATTCAAAAACAAAATTTTACCTGGGGTTAAAGATTAATTTTATTTTTTAACATTTTCAAGCTTGTCTAAAATAAAAATTTCCTATAATTTAAATGGATATATGAAATATGTATAAAATAATATATTTTATTTTTCATCTGGTTTTTTATATCATATAAAAATATTATTTTGATGGACATGAAAATATCTTTTAAAAATAAAACGAAACGTTGACCATGGCAAAAGTTTGCTGTAAGTTCTCATACAACCTACGACACACTGTATTATTCTGGGAAACGAAACATGTGTTGTTGGGATTATTGTATAATTTGATTAAATTAATGCAGCATTACCTGTAATTAAACACGACATAGCAAATTATGTTTTCCAATTTTAGACTGATTATATTTACAAACAGTAAGGTACTCCAGGAAAAGGAGTATTATTTATTTGTTCTAAAGACACAGCTACCTAATTTATTGAAATACATTATGATGCATTTAATATTTAAAATGACCAAATTTACATTGAATTCCATTGCTGTTTGAATTAAATATGAAATATATTATATTGCTGTAAAAACAATGAAAAAACACACACAGTATTATTACAAATTTTACGTGACAGCTAAGTTTTATCCAATAATAATTCTTTGCTAGTCATTGTTTTATCATGAACCGACAGCTTGAAGAAACTATTTGGACTGAAGACCCAGCCACCTAAATTATTGAATTTATTGTTTATAGTATTTTAAAATGTCCTAATTTAAACTAAAGTTTGATTATTATTGTTGGAACCAAGTAAGAAGTGGATTTATATTGCTGTAATAGGAAGGCAGATGGACGTATGAAAGAAATATTTCGTTTAACTTATTCTATGTTGTGTTGAGAGCTACATAAGTAAAATTATTATTTCTTAAATGTGAGTTTCTTTGCTTCCCCCTGTAAACTTGCTTAAAAAGTATATTGAGTAAAAAAATTTATTATTTCCAGATGTAAAGTGAGGTTTGAGGACTTTAGACATTGTCTTAAACTACTTTTATCTGCTAGCGTGTCATAATGACAACAATATTAATGAATAAATTGTTTTTTTTTTACTTTCAACATTGAAAAATTTTCTTTTCATCGGACTTCCGCCTCAATAATGTAACAAGAGATATGAGTTTGCTAATGTCAACATTCTTTTTGCTTCGTAACGTGGAGTAATACAACCAAAGAGAAGATTTTCTGTTTTTGGCTAACTAACTGAAAATATGCTAGCAAAATTTTTTGTTGGTAATATTTTTCACATTCTTATAAATGCACCATTCTTCATAACGATTGAACTTAATCCCAAACACTGATTGTGAGTTTTCTGGCAAAAAGTGCATATCAGTAAGCAAAGTTAGGTCGGAATCGTTAATTTTTTTGCGTAATTACCTTGCAAAACTAGCGAATTTAAAAACTGACAGAAACGTGATAAACTTTCCAACTTTTGTTTGTAAATAAGTAATTCGTTATTAAGGAAACGGCTAAAAGAGATTATTTGATGTTTTGGCTTTGGAAGTTTTTAATTCAAAGCCAAATAATTTCTTCGCTTGCAGATAAAATTTAATATACAATTGGCGTTACACTCCCTATCACATAAATAACCATTAAGGAACATTTTAAATTTTAAATTTAATTCGTCCATAAACGTTTTCACAGAGCATGTTCTACAATTTTTAATATCCATTGCACCTTAATCCACATCACTACATTTTACAGCATAATATTAATCCCTAAATCTAATAAATAACCCCTAATATCATAAAATACTTAATTCCTAAATTGACAGCGGCCCGTAATTTATTGTAAAACTCTCGGACAAACGCAACCCTCCTTTGCCAGATTTCATCATGAGAAGAATTATTTCCATTTTACATTGACCACAGCTGCTGTCATTTCCAGCAAATATCATATTGAATTTCTTTCTTTTCTTTACACACGAAACAGTGAAACAAACTTACAACTCTAATCTCGTTTTGAGATTTTCTATTGTTGATATTGCTAAAACGATTATAGGACACGCTGAGTCTAAATAAATAAAAAAATACAGGATTGTTTTTTAAAAAGCAGGTTCTACGTGAAATGTATATTTTATTTATTATTTTGTAAACAGAAATATAAAGCTAAATTAGAATAAAAGTATATTATTAACAACTAATTATTTTTTTAATGCGGGTTCCGCTACAATCAATCTTGTTCCGTTTTGAGGCACAGAAGTAAAATTACTAGTTTAATAACTAACTTGACTAGCAATTTATATTGTGTCCAAAGATTTAATAAAGTTGATTGTTTTAAAAGTAGTCACATTTGAAAGAAGTTGTGAAATAGAGGACTATTAAGGTGCAATGGTCGCAAAAAAGAAAACCTCAATAAATGCCACAAACAAAATGTTAAACGTTTATTTAAGCTGCCAGTCTATTAAAAAATTTAAATTCACGTATTTTCATCAGAAAAAAATTCTACAATCATAAGTGTATGTTGAACAAAAACCAATAACCTAAAAAGTCCAGAAATATTTTGCACAAATTTTTTTTACACATTTGTTTTTGAGGTTATTATTTCTAAAACAACAATCAAGTGCAATTATTATGTGTAAACATAGGCGCTGTTTGAGGCCAGACGAAGATCCAAAGTACAATTCTATTCAATATTATTGAAATTGGTGTAGTAGGTAAGTCATCTTCATGACGGCCAAAAAGTAAAATATATAAAACATCATGAAACTGCAGAAGTAAGTGCAGGACTGTTGGAGGCAGCAAATGAACTCGCTCTCGTGGTCGACACTTGGCGAGAAAGCCCGCGAGATGTTGATGTAGTTAATCACTGAGCCACAGCTGACAAACGTCAGCTATGATTGAGCTTTAGCCAAGTCGCCTGAGAGCTCGAATCAGAGCTGTCGAACAGAGAAGTGTGTTTCGGTTGCACACATCCACAGATATAACGCATAAGCAGTAGACCAGACACCAGTGTCGCCTTACGTCCTCGGATAAGTTGAGAACAAGAAATGTCGTATGTACTGAAATTACTTGTTGCAGTCAATCAGGCGAATCCAAGACAGTCCTTTTCAACCATTAAACCAAGGTGATACATGTCACCCAATTTTCGGTACCTACCGAGAAACACATCACCTTGAAGCAGGAGAAAAAGAAGTCCAAATATCGCAATCTCCGGTATGAGCTCCAAGTGTTGTACCCAAGTTATTCGGTCAAGATGGTCATCATAATCAGTGATACTCGGAGGAATAAAACTTATGCTATTCCCTAAATTGTAAATCAAAATTGGCCGATTGGTTGGGCGGCCAATTTCAAAAGGCGGTCATTCTAGGTTCTCCCCGTCTGCTTAGGGCACATGGTTTTGGAATCTGCAAACATAACCCTGCGGTATGTGGGGAGTGGCTGTAATTAATTTGCCGGCGCGCGACTTCCCTGTGGTTCGCAGGCCACGGAAGAACTGTCCAGCGTTGGATCAAACAAAGAAAAAAACAAAAAAAAAATAAAAGTATGCCATTTGAATAATATCTTATAAGTAGAGAGTGGGCGTTATGACGTAAATAACAGAAGCAAACGCACGGCGCGCGATATACTTATAGGTTTTCTTAACAAAATTTTTCATTTATAATGACCCTATATAATTTATTTCAATTTGTTATGATCTTAATGACCGTAAACTCCTTTGTGATTTGTTTGAAGTGGGTTGGGGGCATCAGAGAGGTGAAGATATAAAATAGTTACATACTGTTTCAAGAGGGCTGAACGTTTGGTGGGTGTAACACCAGCACTAACAGTTTCTGTAGTTTTTTAAAGGCAGTTAAACATTCTAAGGTGCGTACTAACACACCAACACTGCAAAATTTTTGGCACTAACAGCATATGTAATCGCGAATCCACGATTGCACTGTTTCTGCAGATGTGAGTTGCTGCGCCATTATGTCATAATGTCGACTAACCGCACTGCACTCAACAGAAACTACGTAATAACAATAAGAGAAATAAAAAACCGTCTCTATACTCGCCGTGTATGCAACAGTCCTCAATCGCTGTCAAAAGTTTAATGCATAAGTAAACAAAATCTGTCAGAAATTACCATTTATTTTATAACTATATTGCGCGTTTTACGTATTACGTTTTAACTCGTTTTTGACGTGTCGCCCAGAATTCCTATTTTTACTTATAAGTTATAAGTAAAGCTGGCCGAGGTCACCTGGCCGAGAGAGCCGTCATATGACTCATATGTTTACATCATATCATAATACTTGAATAAGTACAATAAATGGAAATAAATTTTAACAATAATGTTACATTTTATAAAAATTTGTATAAAACTCACCCTTTTAAGCAGATTTATGAAGTAGTTTGGTTGTCGTCATCACAAAGTGGGGAAGATCTATAGTATAATAGCATCAGGTATGTTTCTACAGCTGTCTCCGTCAGCGATGTTCGCTTTGGTGAAAAAATACGTTTGTATTTTGAAAATGACCTTTCGACATCTACGGATGTAATACAGGCATAAGTAAAACAATCTGTGAACTCACTTAACGAAGTTGTAGATGCACCAACACAAATTTGTCTTAATTTGCTAAAATCAGGATCTTTCTGTAATACACTCTCGAATTTTTCACTAACGCGATTATTTTTTTGCGTCATTTATAGCCTGTAGCTGTGTATTTACGTCGTCCACTATTTGCAGCGATTCCACTAACGACAACGAACTATTTTGCAATTTTTCTATTGCGTCGTGTAGTCCTCTATAATTGTTATTAACAGTTTTTAAATCTGTTTCAAGGAAAACGTCTTGAAAGCTTGTCTGGCTTTCCCTAATAGCTGCAGCCTCGTTAGGGTTGAACTGTAGTATCACAGCTTTTATTTGTTGAAAATATTCAGCGTAATAAAAAGCCGCTTTCAACCACGTTCCCGAACGTGTAAGAATCGGCTCTGGTGGTTCAGAGATACCAGGACACTGTCTGTGAAATGCTCGAAGCCGTTTAGGAGATTTGAGAAATACTTTTTTTGTATTTGCTATTAATGCATCTACCTCTGGAAAACATTTTCGAATCGTTTCTGCCACAAGATGTAACGCATGCACTTTACACGTAACATGTAAAAATCTGCAATTGTCTCTTTGAAGAGAAAGGCCTACCACGCGCATTGTCGCGGCACCATCAGTCACAAACATCAATACTTCACTTGTTGAAAGTTCAAATTTTTCGAATGTCTCTATCACCACACGCGTAATTATTTCGCCAGTACACGCAGTTAGTCTTTTACTAGCTAATAAAAGTGGAACTGTTGGTTTAAGAGGGTCCAGTACACGTACTATAATATTTAAAACAGAATTCTTTCTATAATCTGTCGTCTCGTCAATACATAACCAGAGCCATGTATTTTTTAATCCACATTTAATCCTATTTACAATGTCTTCACGAACAGCTGGAATATATTTACGTAACGATGTACGACTTGGTAAGTTCACCTAGGAATTGTATTTATTCCAAAACTTCCGGAATGGTTGTTTATCCAGTATGTGTAGCGGAATATTAAAGTCTATTAATATTAACAATAAATCAAACATAAACTGAGTTGTCAAAGGCATGCCATTTTTTTTATTTTGATGTTGCACGGTATTGATATGACAACGACAATCTGTTTTGTGCCAGCACATTAAGTCTTGGTTGCAAACTTTACAAATTATTTTGCATCCGTCATAGAATAAATCCGGAAATTCACCGATAAATTTATTCACTGTGTCCGCGTACGGTCGGTTTTTACCCTTTGGCGCGTTTGACATTATGTATAATTTATAGGTACAATCTCACGCATTAACCTTTCAAATAAGACTGCAGCGTAAATCACTTCTAAATCGGCACGTGTGACGCCAGCGCAAGACCGTGGCTGTACTCCAGCCACCTCGGCCAGCTTTAGTTATAAGAAGTCTCATTTAAAACCTCAACATTTACTATTCATTTTTAAATTACATTGCGAAATTCTGGCACATATGTACATATTATAAAAATTCCTACTATTTCATTGAGTTTTCAATAATACACTGTTTAAGTTATAATACAACAAAACCCTTACATCAGCTAAACGTGATACCCAGATAATTCTATAAATAAGAGCGCCTCGAGCACTCTGTGAGTTTTTTCGTCCTAGACTTTGACTAGCATAGTTCGTGTGTAAATTGTTCATAAACGTAAATTGTTAATTAACGATCCAAACAAATAAATTTTCTTAAGAATCTTCAATTTTTGTTTTTAAAAAACCAATCGCTCGTCTACGATTCTTAAGTGGCGCAGTCGGGATCGGATTTCTTCAGTTACAGCCGAAAAACAGAAAAACACAGTAACGTACGTTTCAACGTTTAAGAAGAGGAACCTGAAAAAACATCATTTCCAAACTATCTGAATTGAGTAGGGTAGTTGAGAAGACATTTTACAACATAACAAGGTTAGTTATCTTTGGGTCGAAATTACTCCACTGGGGCATCGCGCCTACAACACGCAGGAGTCCATCGAGGTCCGCCGGTTGAAAAACCGTCCTGCAACGTTTAGAATAAGAAGGCAGCATCGCGCTGACATCAGGTTGGAATCATCGAGATTTTTGTATCGTCAATACGGTACCCGCCAACGATTAATTTAGGATAGAAGAACCACTGGCATATCTATCACGTAGGGTAAGAAATGGAGAATAGAGGACATAAATATTCCACATAAGAGGGGCGTCATCTCTATTCCCGAAAATTTCAAGAAAAAATCGACGATTATTTCATTTTTAATAATTTTATTTTTATATTTTTCAGAATTTTATTTTATTTTTATTTGACATCAAGATTCAACATCAGTAAGAAAATCAAGAAAAGAAAAGGATAAACCAAGGGTCTAAGAGAAAGTATAGTAGACTACGGTGAACACAGAGCTGTTCAGGTTGCTATACTCGCTAAATCTTTCCCTAAGAACACCAGCTGAGGCTTTGCACCTAACTTTTGAGTAGTCGAAAAGACTCACTAGTTAGAAGCCCTACAAGCAAAGAAGACAAAGTACTTCACTTTCAAAGACTGAGTGCGAACCCAAGTCGCTCATAGAAAGTGTTGGCTCAAGCTAGAAAACATCTCTAAAAGAAACCATCGAGCCAATTAAATTACTATTTTTATAAATATATAACACATAAATTTATATCATATATTTCATATTTTACGTTTAAGTATTATAAATATCATAAATATTATTTATTCAACGTTCAACTGCAAATTTATAGACGTACAGAAAGAATATATATATTTCATTTAATTCTAACAAAATTTAAATAAAATTTTTCATTTAAAATCACTTTTAAATTTTAAAATATCTGTTTTACTTTCAGACTATTGAGACAGTGTAATAGAGCATTACTTATTTTGCAATTTGTAATCAATCGTTACATATTTGAGATGATCAAAAAGTCACTCGTTTTTACGTAAGTCAATTAACTAATGACCGATAATTCTAACGATATTAATCAGCTTTCGGATTTGCTTAATACTTATCTTTCACTTTCCGAAAATCCACTTCCTGAACTTAGTCCAGTTCCTACTAACAAAATAAATTTAAATCCAAACATTATGGCCTTAAATACAAATACGGGACCACAAATTAGTGTTAGGGATTACTTAGACTTAATTCCACGTTTTGACGGTGACACATCACAATTATCAAATTTTTTAAACGCATGTGAAAATGTATTAACTCTTATGGCACCTAATAATGACCATGCGAGAATTTCATTTACATTATTGCACATTAGAACAAAATTGATAGGAAAAGCCGCGTTATTATTAGCATCACGGACGTATCAGAGTTTCCCCGAGTTAAAAGAAATTTTACTTAATATTTTTGGAGATCAACGTAACGAAGAATCTTTAATAGCCGATTTAACAATATTAAGACAAAGACATACCGAATCATGTTTACAATTCGCAGATAGATGTATAGATCTAAGAGGTTTACTTTTAGACAAAATATCTTGTTCGGATTTTCCCGCCGATATAAGAAAAGCGAAAATCAATATGTATAATGCAATGACATTACGTGCATATTTAACCGGACTTAATGGCAACATGAGTCATCTACTTCGTTGCAAATCACCAAAAACTATAGAAGACGCTATTCATATGGTAACAGAGGAAGAAAATATTAACTATCATAGACAACAATTGGGCACATCCAACACCCAAACTTCTAGAAATGGCACACAACTTAAAGTAGCTAACACACCTGTTAGACCTACTTCATATTTTCAACGTCAATTACCTCAGTTGCATACAAGAATGTCACACCCTGTACAATATAGGGCACCTCAATTCCCACAACAAGAGCAACATAGAAAATGGTTTTCTCAAGAATTAAATACACATGAAGTTTTACCAGAAGACGGACAACCTGAGGAAGCATCATTTAGTCCATATGACGAAGACACCACATCATACGAAGAATACTTAGAATATCAAAACCAATTTTATCAAGAAGAAGATTACACGGGCGAACAGAACAACGAAAATGAAAAATTTTTCAGAAACCAGCCTCGGAGACATCGAAACAATAAATTTAAACACGCATAGCTCAAATAAATTACCATATATAATTTTACCCGAAATAAATGCTAAATTTTTAATAGACACGGGAGCTGCAAAAACTTTAATTAATGAACAACTAGCAAAAACGTATTTTTCAAAATTTATACAAAACGAACCATTTTCAGTAAAAACATCTCATAATAAAACTATTCATGAAAATACAGTAACAATTCATCTTTCTGAAATATTTAAACAACCGGAAATTTTACATAAACATTACATATATGATTTCAGTAAAAATTTTCAAGGTCTTATTGGCATTGACCTATTAACCAAGCTAACTGCGAGATTAGATTTCAAGACGGGCAAATTCATCATTCCAGGTACGGAAATACAAATGTACGTGGATGGCAAACCTTTGCAAGAAACAATCTTATCTCAAGCCCACGGTAAGATAAAAATATCACCTTTCACAGAACAGATAATTACACTAAGCACAAATTATCAAAATGACACCGAACTAGTGTTACCTTCTCAAGTATTAAATTGCCATATAGAAATTCCTTTAGGAATTAGTACGGTACACAATAACCAATTTAAATTTATTGCTATAAATCCGACAGACATTGAAATTGAAATAGACTTGGACAAATTAGAATATTATCCTCAACAATTCGAAATTAATAATTTAGAATTCGATCAAGAATTATCTAAAGACTCATTTAATAATTTTGATAATTTACAAAAAGCTAATCTTAAAAACTTAAGACTCAGACATTTAAACCAGGAAGAGTATAATGCGATACGAAAACTTTGTTTTGATTATAGAGACATAATGTATTGTGAAGGAATTCCATTATCCTTTACTAATACTACTAAACATCATATTAGGACAACTGATAACATTCCAGTATACACGAAGTCCTACAGATACCCAGAAGTACATAAAGAGGAAATTGCGCGTCAAAGTAATGAAATGCAACGACAAGGAATAATTAGAACTTCCAACTCTCCATGGTCATCACCACTATGGATAGTACCAAAGAAAATGGACGCAAGCGGGCAACGTAAATGGAGGATTGTAATTGACTACCGCAAATTAAATTCTAAAACAATTGACGACAAATTTCCTATTCCGAACATTAGCGATATTTTTGATAAGCTTGGAAAGTGCAATTACTTCACAACGTTAGACTTAGCATCAGGCTTTCACCAAATAGAGATGGCTGATGAAGACATAGAGAAAACAGCATTTAACACTGACAAAGGTCACTACGAATACATTCGTATGCCTTTTGGTCTAAAAAATGCACCAGCCACGTTTCAACGTGCAATGAACAACGTTTTAAACGGTCTCAACGATATTTGCACTGTATACTTAGACGATATCATTATATTTTCAACAAGTTTAGATGAACATATTTTAAACCTGCGTAAAGTCTTTGACAGATTAAGGCAAACAAATTTTAAAATTCAACTTGACAAAAGTGAATTTCTTAAACAAGAAACAAACTATTTAGGTCATGTAATAACACGTGATGGCATAATGCCTAATCCGGATAAAATAAAAGCAGTTTTAAAATTTCCTATACCAAAGACGACTAAAGAAATTAAATCATTTCTCGGACTTACCGGATATTACCGAAAATTCATCAAAAATTACGCAAAACTAACAAAACCACTAACATCATGTTTAAAAAAGGGTAGTGTAATAAAACACGATGAAGACTTCATGAAAGCATTTAACACATGTAAACATTTGTTAACAAATGCACCAATACTTCAATACCCGGACTTCTCTAAACCTTTTATTCTTACAACAGATGCTAGCAATGAATCTTTAGGAGCAGTGCTCTCGCAAGGAAACCCAGGGTCGGATTTACCGATTGCATTTGCATCTCGAACACTTAATGACGCCGAGAGAAACTACAGCGTGATCGAACGTGAGCTTCTTTCGTGTATTTGGGCCACAGGGTATTTTCGCCCATATCTATACGGACGTAAATTTACCATATACACCGATCACAGACCACTCCAATGGCTTCACCAATTAAAAGAGCCAAATTCAAAACTAATGCGATGGAGAATTCGTCTAGAAGAATTCGATTACGATGTAAAATACAAAAAAGGTACGTTAAACACCAACGCAGACGCACTATCGCGCATAAAAATCGATCAGATCAATATTAATCCACTAGATACTACATCACTGGCAGTTAATCATGAAGACGACATATCACAGCTATTAGACGACATTAACGAAATTATAGAAAACGACGGAAGTCAACTTAGCACTCCACCTAATATTGATATCAATAGAGATATTCTTGATGCTATAATCCCCGCAGACAACGTAACAGTACATTCAAATCAGTCTGACGAACCTCAGAGATCTATTGAAATTTCAGAAGATCCAATCAATAAAGAAAAACGACAGATTTTAATAAAAATTCAAGAAAACCCAAAACCATCAAAATCAAGCAAAATTGAAAATAAACACATCACCAAAGTTTATTTACCTCTTAACTATCAATCAGAAGATTTAAAAGATTTACTAAAAAATTATACAATTGGTAACGAAACATTTCATCTTTTCGCACCAAGGCAAGAAATTTATAGAGAACTGTCTGTTATCTACACATCACTATTTAATAACAATGCACCTCGTATTATTTGGCATACATCTAGAGTTAAAGATCTACGTGATATAGAACGAATTAAAGAAGTTATAAGAAACTACCACGAAGGAAAAACAAATCATAGAGGAGCTCAAGAGACATTCCTAAAACTTAAAGAAAAATACTATTTTAAAAATATGCTTAAAACTATTCAAGATTATATAAATCATTGCGAGGCATGTCAAAGAGGAAAATATTTACGTCACCCACCTATACCACCTCTTAATATAACGCCGACATCATCAACACCTTTTGAACACTTATACATGGATACTCTAAGTATCGAAGGAAAAAGCTTCTTCACGATCATTGACGCATTTTCAAAATTTGCATATGTAACTAAACTACTTAGTAAAGAAGCAACGCAAATTACACAAGAACTACTAAAATATTTCGCCCTGTATACCGTACCGAAACGGATCACATTGGATAACGGTGGCGAATTTCAAAATATGACTTTTAAAGAAATGGCAAAACTTTATAATATAGAATTACATTTTACAACACCTAACCATCCAGCAGCCAATGGACAAATTGAAAGATTCCACTCAACTCTTCTAGAACACATACGAATATTTAAACTAAACCTTAAACATAAGAAAACTTCAATTGAAGACCTAGTTATATTAAGCTTAATTGCATATCACTCAACAATACACATTAACACGGGAAGAACTCCACAAGAAATTATCTATGGAAATCGACCCACGAACCTTAATCAGGATATTACAATGAACCATCTTATTAGAGATCATATAGAAGATATGAAACTTGTTCATCAACAAGTCAAGGATCATAACTTACAAAATAAAACAAAATATGTAGAATATTATAATCGCAACGCACAAGATCCACAAACTATGTTTAAAATAGGACAAACGGTATATTTGAAAAACTCGAGAGCACAAAGGTCAAAACTCGCATCGAGATACGAAGGTCCCTATACGCTTACTAAACTTAATTCTGATAACACTGCCTTACTTTTAGATGAAAAACGTAATTTCCCTGCTTTCAAAACCCATACTAGTAATTTAAGATCAACTAAAATGTTCAATATTATTGCAGATGCCTAATAACACTAAACTTTACTTTATCCTAATGATTCCACTTACCCATAAAACTACTTTTGATAATTTTAAATTATTCCCAATACCAAATAAAAATAATCAAATTATCCTACCTAAAGGAAATTATCTATTAAGCAATGATTAAAATCACGCGCTTACTACAAAACCATGTTAATCGATTATTGAAAATCGATATACCTATATGTGAAATCGAACGAATGACAACTTCTGAACTATGTATAAAAAGCCTAATTGAACCATTTTGTAAAGTCACCATAGAAAAATACATTTTAATATCAGCTTAATTTAACAACGATTAATTTTGACGAAATAAATGAAATTCATAATCAAGTATTATTTGAGGAAAATAGAATAAAAACTCAAACTCTGCTTGATATACAGACAGACAGAACTGCCTGGACAACTTATGTTATTCCTATTATACTTGTAATATTGCTACTGCTTATTTTAATATATTATTATCCAAACTATAAAATGCTTTTATATACTATATTATGTTGTAAAATAAATAAAAATGTAAAAAATTTTAATTCTGTAAAGGACGAACAAATGAAACCTGAAAATAGCCAAATTAATTTAGACAATTTAAAGCCATTTTGACATAAATTGCCTTCTAAGGGTGGAGGAGTTATAATACAACAAAACCCTTACATCAGCTAAACGTGATACCCAGATAATTCTATAAATAAGAGCGCCTCGAGCACTCTGTGAGTTTTTTCGTCCTAGACTTTGACTAGCATAGTTCGTGTGTAAATTGTTCATAAACGTAAATTGTTAATTAACGATCCAAACAAATAAATTTTCTTAAGAATCTTCAATTTTTGTTTTTAAAAAACCAATCGCTCGTCTACGATTCTTAAGTTTTACACTAATATTTTATTTATTTATTTAAAGCTACCATGGTAGGTATTTAATTTCAGAAACGATATTGAGTACATTTATTTACATTTGTATATATTTTAAAATGTTGTTTATAGAGATAATAATAAATTTTTAATGGTTTACGTTTGACGTTGTTTATTGCAGGTTTATAAATATCCAAATCAATAATTTCAAATTAATTTGTGTATACAGACATAATATTGAATGTCAATCAACAGAAAATATTTCACTATTTAAAATAATTGCGTTTTGGATCTGTCGATTTGAATGTAAATTCATTTTTCAATGATTTCAATTTAAATTAATTATTGTAAGATTTATTGTACACGGGAAAAATGTAAATTATAATAGGGACTGTTAAAAATTGAAATGGTTATTAAAAATATATTAAGTTACGTGTACTTGAAGTCCGGCACAGTTTACCGTGCGATTCGTGAATGGTGACACGTCTAGATCAAGAAGAAGGAATGTTTTACTGGGGGAAAGCGTTTATCTCAAAATATTATTTATTATTATTATTATCATTAATTAAGAGCGTGTGGAATAACCCAAACATTCGGAATTTACAAGCCAGACTGCGCTCGGTACGGGCGGCACTAGCGGCGAATTACAAATTATTTGACCGCGTGCGCCGCTCGAAAACCGGCAGCTCTACCAGCGCCGCCTGATAACGCGTACGTAGGACACATGAATTATATTCCACGGTTTGATGTTGCCGGCTTTGCCGCTGCTGCCGGGCGTGCCACGCGGTACCGCCCACGTAAGCCGTCGCGTAAGACTACGCAATACAATACACTTTATGCAATATATATCATGGACATATTCGATATTTATGACATTAGATGAAAAAATTGAATACTTTTTACTTATTGTTGACTTACTGGAACGGTTGTGTATTAGTTTTAGGCTTTATATGTCGGTAAAACATTCCTTGTCATACCGTAAGGCCTGCTAATTTTTAACAATTGTTAAGTTTAAAGAATTATGAGAAAGTGACAAAAATAACAGGTGCGGTTAGGAGAACTAATTCCAAACATAAAAAAATTCTTGGATATTTTATTTACATAAATAATATGCAAACAAATGAAATCAATTAATTGAAATGCAAAAGAATAAAAGTATAAACTGTACTGTATTATGTTTAACCTCAAACAGTGTGGCGTAAGGAAATTTGATTGGAACCGTTGCCAACAAAATAGATGTTGCCAGATACCTCAGAATATCTACACAATAGGGAACTTGCACTTTTTTTTTTACTTCATAAAAATGTTCTACAATACTAAAAAATAAGATATGCAAAATATGACGCCTTAATTCCCAATAATAAATTTGTTATAAATTATTAAAGTTTCGCGCGCGAGCGAACCATTTCAAACAGGTTCAAAAGCGCGGGAGTAGTCGTGACATCACACCATACAATTTACAAGCGACGACGGAGATCCCAGCACTCGACCGCTTGATTTCAGCCGTAAAAAATACCAGCATCGCCATAAATTTTAAGTGTATACTTAAGATGGAAACAAAAACTCCTTATTTTAAATATTGCATTGTACCGTTTTGTAAGAATACTACAGTGAAAGTGCCAGATAAAATATTTATAATGTTGCCAGAAGATAAGATTCGTCGATCAAAATGGCTAAAAGCGTGTAGAAGAAATGAAAAAGACATTTCACAGAGCAGTAGGTCTCTACATGTGTGTGAAGATCATTTTAATGTAAGTACATTATTAAATACTATATGTCTATCTACTAGTTTTTCGCAGGCGGGCAATAAAATATTCCGAATTCCGAATTATTGAATTTTAATTAGGGTAGGATTAAGTAAAGAAAGAATGTGTATACAATGTTAGAAAATAAGATTAGTAGATAGAATGTAATTTAGTGATACTAAATAAAGGTAATTTCCTGGTGCGAAAGTAAACAGCTATTTATTATTATACTCTTCGCAAATACGATTACGAAGAGTATATTGCATTCGATCGGGACATTCTAAAATCGTTAATATCGCTTGCAGAGAAAAATCATTTCGTTCGTCATCGAATTCTGAACAACTTCCAAAATGTCCGTCTGTTCATCTGTCCGTCCGTCTGTCCGTCCGTCACGTTTCTTGTAAGCACGATAACTAAAGAAAGAAAAGTCCGATCGAATTGAAATTTGGGCTATAAGTTAGTGTTAGCTAGAGGAAGAAATCCATTGTGTTTGAAAAAAATCAAATAATAAATAAAAAAGTTGTAGGACATTTTATTTAAAAATATGAATCTACAGAGGGTTGCAATTTTCAATGTGCTACTAAAATTGAAGTAATTTTCTATAGACACCAAAATGCTGTAAAATATACTACCACAAATTTCGCCTACGCAGTCGGCATCATCGGGAGATGAAAAAAAATTGAAAACTAAATATGTGATCAATATATTAGGTATTGTAAGAATGAATCTTAGTTTATACTATAAAATATACTGCCACGCGTTTCGCCAATACAGTCAGCACCATCGGGAGAGAAAATTAAATATGTAGTCAATACATTAGGTATTTTAAGAATGAAGTTTATAAGACAAACACAAGATTCTTTTCAAAAAACTGCGAAGAGTATCCTACAGAATGTGCAACAATTATATAAAAGTTAAATAACACTACTGTCTGCGAAGAGTAAAATGTTTACCTCTAGTATACCGGGTGGCCCAGGAACTAGGGAACCCCCCAAATTTTTCTACAATTTTTGATATAGAAATTTGAAATTTGTAGGGATGAATCAAGACAAAAATTATAATTTTTTGATCCACCCGCGCCAAAAAAAGTCAAACCGGAAGTGACTCCAACTTTCTTATTTTAAATAGCACCCTGTATATTTAGGTGATTTTTCTGATGAATATTTAATTTCCCTTTATAAAGCTTTTTTTCAGATTTAAAATCGGTTCATAAATAACCCAGACAATTACATTTGTTTGTTTCTTTTAAGAAGGCCATGAATCTAATAAACGAAATACATTATAAATAAAATAATTGTCAACACTCGTTGTAAGGGTGTCTACCATCATTACTATTATGTAATTGTAATTATTTCTCATATCGTTTATTTCTTTATTTACGTTTGTTTATTTTTTTTTCGATATGTTTATTTTTTACATTTCGTACTACCATAACTTGCTTATTTTGAATAGCATCCTGTGTGTTTTATGTGGTGTTTTTCTTCTCATCAAATTATTCTCTCCGATGATGTATGTATTTGTTATAATAATAACGTTATTAATGCACAAAATGTCGAACATAAAATATTCCTGATACTGTTTTCACTCTTTTCCATGAGTAGGCTGTGTACTCGTATACCTACGTACGTGAAAATGTAATTTTTAAGTGATCCAATTGTTTACACTTATCAAATTATACCTATTGTAGTATAATAATAATAGTAATAACAAAAAGCATAAATTTATTTAATAATTAAACATGTACATCTCCCCTACCCGACAAAATGAACTATTCATTGCAAATAAAGAAACTAGGAAGTAAGTTTTGGAAGACCAGAGTTATAAACTAGAAAATAATGAAGAAATAGTGAATACTATACATTGAACTATAAAAACTGAACTAAATTAAATGTTAAATAACATTTTCTGTAAATTTCACTTAATTATTTGCAAAATACGTTTTACTTTAGAGAATTTACCTATTGCTCGAGAAAGAATGTTATTTTTCCAACAGAATGGAGCTCCACCCCATAATACACTTGAGGTTAGAAGATATTTAAATAATCGTTTTGGAGATCACTGGATAGGTACTCATGATCCAACTAGATGGTGCGAGATCACCGGACTTGAGTCCATTAGACTATTATTTGTGGGGATATTTAAAAAATAATGTATATTCTCAGCAGCCGACTACTAGAGAAGATCTCGAGGATAGAGTGAGACAGGCAATTAATAAAATAAATCCCCAAAACTTACGAAATGTAATGAGAGAACGTTCAGAAAGAATTCGTGCTTGTATTCAAGCAAACCGAGGCCATTTTGAACAAAATTTATAAGGTTTTAGTTATTTAACATTTAATTTAGTTCAGTTTTTATAAGTTTCTGTACTTTAGTTCAATGTATAGTACTCACTATTTCTTCATTATTCTAGTTTATAACTCTGGTCTTCCAAAACTTACTTCCTAGTTTCTTTATTTGCAATGAATAGTTCATTTTGTCGGGTAGGGTAGATGTACATATTTAATTATTAAATAAATTTATGCTTTTTGTTATTACTATTATTATTATCCTACAATAGGTATAATTTGATAAGTGTAAACAATTGGATCACTTAAAAATTCCATTTTCACGTACCTAGGTATACGAGTACACAGCCTACTCATGGAAAAGAGTGAAAACAGTATCAGGAATATTTTATGTTCGACATTTTGTGCATTAATAACGTTATTATTATAACAAATACATACATCATCGGAGAGAATAATTTGATGAGAAGAAAAACACCACATAAAATACACAGGATGCTATTCAAAATAAGCAAGTTATGGTAGTACGAAATGTAAAAAATAAACATATCGAAAAAAAAAAAATAAACAAACGTAAATAAAGAAATAAACGATATGAGAAATAATTACAATTACATAATAGTAATGATGGTAGACACCCTTACAACGAGTGTTGACAATTATTTTATTTATAATGTATTTTATTTATTAGATTCATGGCCTTCTTAAAAGAAATAAACAAATGTAATTGTCTGGGTTATTTATGAACCGATTTTAAATCTGAAAAAAGATTTATAAAGGGAAATTAAATATTCATCAGAAAAATCACCTAAATATACAGGGTGCTATTTAAAATAAGAAAGTTGGAGTCACTTCCGGTTAAACCGGAAGTGACTTTTCTGGCGCGGGTGGATCAAAAAATTACAATTTTTGTGTTGATTCATCCCTACAAATTTCAAATTTCTATCTCAAAAATTGTAGAAAAATTTGGGGGGTTCCCTAGTCCCTGGGCCACCCGGTATATAGTATATTGCAAATACCTTTCCCTTGCCCTTTAATTTATTCTATTCAAATCTTACATTTATCTATTATGTGAATAATAACACCACACAATCACTCATTTCCCTTGCCCCAAAACATAGTACGAAAATACCTACGATAGGTAATTATACATTTGCGCAACATTTCCTTTGCAGCAAATGTCTTCTATAAAGACACTTTACGCGTGTGTACAAAAAAAACACGAAAAATATAGAAGTGGCTGTTGTAAAGAATTAACCTAAATTCTTTCAAACATAAGACTAAGTCTGCTAAAAATGCTTAGTTGCGACTAAGCATTTTGTAGTTATTTCTTTTTATTCCGTGATCAAGTCATAACTATTTTATGTTTATAAATTATTACTAAAAGCTAAAAAAAATATGTACTTCTCTGCCTTGACTCCGCGGACCTCTCCAAGGGAAAAACTTTCACTATTTTGTATAAAAGATGCCACCATAAACATATCCACTTTAGGCAAATTATCAGATTGGCCCTTTGAAAATCCTTGATCAGTCATTTTAAAATATCTGTACAACTACAATAAGCGGTACTATAAAACACAATTATATATTTATATCAGAACAGTCACTAACAAATCAACCACAGTCTAATAACACCATATTGTACATATGTTTATATAGAATATCATTGTTAATTTGTTTGTATTATTATTTTTAAGTATTTTATGAATAAATTGATTTTTAATTTTCTTTTTTCTGTATATATGTATATATTAATATAAATCTTACTCTGTACCCCATACAAGTTGTAAATAATCTACTTAATTGTGAATAAAGATTTTAAATTGAAATTGGAATTGGTAAACATCTGATTGTGTTGCTTCCCGACGCGACGACTACCGAATATTGTATGGTGTGACGTCACAGTCAATAGTAGCTCGTTTCGGGCCACTTCAATTTTATCGCTGTTTAGATCCTTCATACTGATCGCGTGGAATTAGAAATCTTATTTTTTTGTGAAGTACACGTTTTATTACAACGTTACGCTATGTTTTTTAGTATTATTTTTATTTTTAAAATTATAGGCAAGTTCCCTATTAACGAAGATATGATTAATGAATTATAGATATTCTAATTTTACGCCTAATAAATAACAGCAAAGGTAACGATTTGTTGAAATAATTAATATCATGATATTATGCATAATTATTTATTGGTGGCATCCTCGCACCTTCTTCGGGTGTGATGCTACTGTCCAATAAATTATATCAATTGGAAATAAAAATTTGCGAAGCCTTCGCAATAATAATTGCTCAAATGTTGGTATCAGAAACTATTAATAGAGTTTAAAAATGTATTGAATTGAAGTAATGCAATTTGAACAATTTCTATAATTTTATTTTTTACCCTATCGTACAATCAATAATTAATTATTAATAAATTATATCAAATTTTATTTAGGTTTCTCCATTATTAATAATTTGTAAATGTCATCTGGTAATTGCTTACTTGTAAAATTGTATACATACATTGTATATATGAAATAACTGAAGAACATAGCACTTACATAAAGAAACCACTGACATGTTTTCCACAAAACACCAAAACACGATATACTGCCCTCAACGAATGCTTCGCCACCCAAGTTGGGATCATCTGGAGATGATTAAAATTGTTAATCATAAATCATGAAAATGATTAAAATATTTAATCATCTCCAGATAATGCCAACTTGGTTGGCAAAACGCGCGTCGAGTGTATGATGTTTTGTGGAAAACCACGTGTTAGCTTCATATCAAAGGTTCCAGCCCACTTCAGAACTACATAAAAAAAAATCGAATAATTTCAAAGAAAATGAGAATCGAAACTATAATTATTATACATTAAATGAAAGGTTAACGTTTTTGAGCTTTGCTCGGGTAAATAGAAAAATAGGATTTCCATTTAAAAAAAATTAATTAATCCATTTATTTTTTGCTTTTTGGACAAATTGTTTTTCAATTCAAAATGGCGATTTTCACTCGAAATAAACTTTTGTTGAAATACTCCGATAAAAATAATAATAATAGTATTCAAGCACTACTGACTAAATTATCTGAAACCAGTCATGAGGTAGCCAACTCAGCATTTCCATTTTTCGAAATTATGACGCCATCCTCAAAACAAATGCCTACTTGTGATAAATCATTGTAACCAGAATTGCATGAAGATTCCAAATATGAGGAAAAATATACACAGGGCAATATTTAAAAATTTACTTTCGGTTAGATCAGAAATGGAATTTTTTACCCAAGAAAAAGTGCAAAATGTGGATTTTTGTGTCACAAATGGTATCACAAAATTTCATGGTTACATAGAGTAGCACACGTCCTTTACTGTTTTCCAAGGCGGCATTCCATATATATTTTTTAGAACGAAAAGTAACAAGCACCATTTTGGGGGTAAACTACGGGAAACGGATATTGCTGCAAGCGGTAACAGCAGGTGTTCTGATGACTTGTAGAGCGAAATCGAGCGCCGCAGTGACAGGGTTAAAATTAAAACATCTATTTTTCACCATGTTGTATGTAAGATACGATATGTAAATAAACATAAACACTACAGCAATTAGACAACCCCTGGATCCAAAGTTGCACGAGCGAGTATTATAAATAAAGCCGCAAATCGTTTCTGTGTATCATAGTCGTAGAGTACAGGTGTACATACTGTCGCCGGCATTCACCTTGACCGCGAAACTCTTTCTTCAGTCTAGTCTATTATTAGTTTTCGAGTTGTGTACACGTTAAGTCACTTGAGCGTATTGCATATTGTTTTTGTGTTTTTATTTTATTTGTTGTACTGTATTGTTGATATTAATATAATAATAAAGCATGGCAGACGTACGCAGGGGTAGAAAACGGCCATTTGCTGACAAAATGAATAAATTAATAGGTGAATTCTCGGATTTATTCTATGATGGTGCTAAAATAATTTATAAAGTGTGCGAGAAAGATTTGATGTGCTGGGATAAGCGTGATTATGGACTTCACGTAAATAGTGTACACCATAAAAATAAAAAAGATGGCGAGCCTTCGACAACACAGTTATGTTTGATTTATTATTAATGCTGATTGCCTGTAATGTTCCGTTGCACATATTCGATAAACAACCATTTCGAGAGTTCTGGAATAAATATAATGCCCATGTGAAGTTACCAAGTCGCACAACGTTTTGTAACTATCTACTAACTGTACACGTAGCCATGATAAATAAGATAAAATGTGAATTAAAAAATACACGGCTGTGGTTATCTGTTGATGAGACAACAGATTGTAAAAAAAAATCTATTTTAAATGTTATAGTACGAGTACTAGACCCTGTTAAACCAACAGTTCTACCGTTACTAGCTAGCAAAATACTAAGTCACTGTACTAGCGAAACAATTCAGGGTGGTGCTTGAGACGTTAGAAAAATTTGAACTGTCAAAAAGTCAAGTGTTGATGTTTGTGACTGATGGCGTCGTGACAATACGTTCGGTAGGCCGTTCTTTGCAAGAACAAGGTTGTACGTTTATACATGTTACGTGTAAAGTGCATGCTTTACATCTTGTGGCAGAAACTATTCGAAAAGGTTTTCCAGAGGTGGATGCATTAATAGCAAGTACAAAAAAAGTGTTTCTTAAATCTCCTAAACGTCTCCGTGCATTTCATAGCAAGTGTCCCGGTATTCCTAAACCACCACAGCCGATTCTTACACGTTGGGGAACATGGTTGCCAGCAGCTTTTTATTTTGCTGAATATTTCCAACAAATAAAAGCTGTGATACTACAATTCAATCCAGATGAGGCTGCAGCTATTAAGGAAAGCCACAAAATTCGAAGATATTTCCGTTGAAACAGCTTTAAAAAATATTGCGAAGAACTATAAACCATTACATGAAAGCATAAAAAAATTAGAAAACAGTGCATTGTCGTTAGCGGAGATGCACTTCAAATAGTGGACGAAGTAAAGCTACTGCTACACTCTATAGATGACGCAACAAATGAGCGCGTTAAAGAAAAGTTCGCAAGTGTGTTAAATAAAGACACCGGTTTTACCAAATTAAGACAAATATGTGATGGTGCAGCCCCAGATCTGTTAAGTGCGTTCAAAGACTATTTTACGTATGCGTGTATTACATCAGTAGATGTCGAACGGTCGTTTTCAAAATATAAGAATATATTTTCACCAAAGCGAACATTACTCATGGAGACAACCATAGAAACATACCTGATGCTGCAAAATGGCTACACATCTTCTCCAGTTTGTGATAAGCAAGCTAGTTCATCAAGCTAGTTAAGAGGGTAAGTTTTACATACATTGTTATAAGTCGTAACAGTTTATTGTTTCTCGTATTAGTTAATTTCGCGTACGCCACTGTCCCACGGAACATTTTTGACAGCCCTAGTTATACGTATGTGAAAACGCGGACACAATTATTCCCACCTACATTGCCAGTGCAAAATTCGCACCCGCAGGACGATGGAGAGATTATTTAGTCACACATACCATCGCGTGCTCTAGCCAACTACTCCAACGAAACCGTGCGGATCTGGAATGTACTATTTACTCGCGTACTTTAATAATTACAGAAGATACTGTTTTAAAATTGACCTCGCTGCATTCATGGATAACAACTTTAATTATTTGTAAATCGTTCACTCAAAAATATTATATTAAATAATCACCATGCTCCCACGGCAAATCGTAAAAAAGATGTTGTATAGAATAAAAGCAAATTTTGCATTTCATCTGAAATCATTTTGCAAACATTATTTTGTTATGGATTTCAGATACTTGCAACAACAGTTTAACATATTGAAAAATATAAGAGTTTGACGTCAAAAGGTTATAACATCCCAATACAAATAAATTCATTGATCTGAATGGTACTCACTATCGAATATTTTCCTGAAATATGTTGCAGTAAATCTAACTGAGAGGTAAAATGATAGAAACTATTTTGAAATGTTTACTTTATTGAGCTCTGTTTCTTTGAAGTTCGGTGCACTGTAAAATTTACTGTAAACTGAAATTGTTAGTATCTGTACCGATCTTGTTTGTTAATAAAGTTCCTATGTGTGCATAGATGTCATCAGGAAGGAACAATACATGTCGTCACATTAGGGTGAAATAAATCCAGAAAAGTTTGCTCACTTTTATTTAAAACTTTGACAATCTTTTGATTTAGTAACAGAAACCTTCGATTTTCAATTAACTTGCTTGAAGTTTAGTCTCGCTTTTCTGACTACGATATAAAGTTTTCCGTTTGTGCTATAACTAATTTATGTCCTATCACCACAGAGATAAATTATAAAAAAGCGCTTCAAAAGTTGTAAAATTTGTTAGCCTTTTGTTTGACGTGCGTTAATGCCTGATACGAATTCCTTGGGCAAAGGATAATAGACAGAAAAAATGCTTTTACTTCTTTTGGAAATCTAATGCATATTATACTATTTAAATGTTTGAGAGATAGATGGGCATATAAGTACGCATATTGTTTCAGGTTTTAAGAGGAAAACTTTAGCACTTTAACACAGTAAAAAAATAATTGAAGAAATAAAATTGGGTATATGATTTTACATAATGGTAATTAAATAAAAATAACAGTAGATTAAAAAAAATGGAAATAAGTTCAAGCAAATAATTGAACTTGTGTTGTTTTTTGAGAAACTTTTATTAACACAAGCAATAAAAAACTGGAAACAAGCTTTTGTTACTACAAACCTTAGTAACAAAAATCCTCGAAAATATCTTAAGTGATGTGATAATATACAAAATTTTAAGATATTACCTAAATCAGGTCCTCGTATATTTTTAAAAAGTGTACAAATTTATAAGATAGTTTTAACTTAAAATTACCTTTTCTCTACACTGTTTAAGAATTGCCATTGTCACCTGAAACGCTCTGTATATTATTACTAAAGACCGCATACCAGTTAGCTATTCCAGTTAGTTATGGGCTTACGTACAATTCTCGTAGAATTATTAAAATGAGAATAAATATGTATTGTGAAACGCAATCCCAAGCAAGAATCTGACGACGAACCGACGTTGCTGTTCGCAACTAAAGTTGATGTGCGACATACTCAAAACGTCGTGCTGACCGATATTTGTTTTAATCTGGTCAATAAAATATGAGTCGATTAGCCGTAGAGGATCGATTTCAGTCGTGATTACCGACTAAATGTTCACCAAATTTTACGTCGGCTTAAGTTGGTTGTTAGGCTATTTACCAACCTTATTTAAAATTTGCTCTTTATCTACAAAAGTCGGGTTTAGGTAGTGAAACTAACCAACTTTGTATATGATTATATTTATCGTTCCTGTATAAAATGGATGAGGCGTGTTTATCGATGAGTATGTATTATATACAAAATACTTACGTCGAGTAACATTTTAATAAATCTGGTGGGGTAAAAATTGAAACGCAAACAATTTTATTGATAAATATATATGAAGTTGATCGAAAAATATAGTGAACCCATAAGAATGAAATTGAATAAACTTAACTCTCTTCCTTTTTGTGCTACTGTCAGCCTCGTCACAAATTAATTTTCCTAAAATTAAATACATAAATTAACAATATTATATTTAAGCAATATCTTACACCAAATGCCTTTTTACTTTCTTATACCTAACATAAGGAATCGTGATTTTTTTTTACCTCGAGATTTTGATTGATTTATACGTTTTGGACCCTCCTGAATCCATTCTGACTATTTCCCAAATGATGTCTGTCGGTGCGTGTGTGCGTGTGCGTGTGTGTATGTGTGTATCCGTGTATCCGCGATAACCTAAAAAAATGCTAATAGGAGACTTCTCAAATTTGGCAGTTAGGATTGTCAACAACATTTTAGGTGACACATTAAATGTGGTGAATGTGGTACCACCAGAAGAGACACAATGAATGAAAGAAAAAAAGGTACAATTTCGGGAAAAAAAATTAAAAAATTTTATTGCAATTCTGGACGAATCTCGGCGAATTATAATGAAGAAACATAACTTTATGGAAAAAAATCTGTGCGCATGTCTGTAGTATCGCAATAGCAGCTACAGTTTTTAAGATAAAGTTTTCAAATTTGGTATACATGTTCTAAAGCAAAATTGGTCATCTAAAAGGAGATCCACGGAATCCAACCTTTTTTTCTATTTGCCTTTACAAAAAAATATATTCTTGATGAAAGATCATAAATCATGTCTACTATATCAAGCCAATAAAATATATTTTCCAATTACTTAAATAAAGCTGATGTAAACTTAATTTTTTTATACATTTGACCTCATAAACTGGGGTTAGGATACATTTAACAGTTTGACACAAAATGTCAGTCAATAAAAAGAAATTATTAAAATATATGACATGAATTATTATTGACAGTATCGAATGACGCTGATAATTAATTATTTAAAAGTTTTAATGAAACATTTCAAGGTATACGCTATTAAAATTGAATTGAGGTAAGTGAAAAATTAAATAGAATGATTTTTTTACATCAGGATGATATATACTGGTACAAGAAAGTTATGTGCGGGCCACATCGGATATTTAATTTCAATCTCATTCTTAATCGAACAGTTTCATCATGAAGACGTCTGTGTAGAACTAAAAGAGGACGATTCTATTAGTGAAATACAGTTGACACTTACTTGTTCTGTAGCCTTATTTTTTTTTGTTCACTAGTAGATGCAACATAAATTTTTTGAAACGTAGGTAGGTTATCTGTTTGCCTTATCATAAATTTTTTGGTCCACACGAATTTTTGTCGCAGTTTCCCTCGTGAGTTGCAAATTTTGCACTGTATCAGCTTTCAGGAAAACTTTATGTTTAAGTTTTATAAAATTACCTTCATTGAAGTGTTTGGAGCAAACAAATTTATGAAAAGTGATCCATTTAGGTTTAAAACAATTCACATTAGAAAATCCTTCCATTACACAAGACAAACGTTTTTTACGGAAGTACCAAATACAATTTGCACTCAATAAAAAATTATATTATTTTGACTACACAAAGTATTATAATATCCTACCGTAGTCATAGAAAGTCGTAAAATATTCATATAATGAAAGAAATCGCACTATACCACAGAAAACCAAACAATAATTATGAAACGAATGACATTTTGAGGTCAAAATGGCGTCGCCCATGGTGTCAGTACATTTCTTGATGCCCAAACGTCCAAGAGCATTCTCCCTACTCCATATCTCTGCAAATCACACTCAACTAGCACACTGGTCTTGTAAAATTAGATTAAATTACTAAACAATCATATAGATAATTTGTAGTACTAAATCATCAATATGACTGTTTGGTTTAAATTTATAAGACCAAAGTGCTAGTTGGACAGTGACACTGATTATATGAAATGTGCACTAATATACCTCAGAAATTCTTTAATTAGAAAAATAGTCACATTTTCGTTGAACAAATTCATCGCAATATATCGGGTAGGTACGTATTTCATGTACGTAACTACAATTTTTTTTGTACGATTTGATTTTAAGCGTATCTGAAACATAATTTAATGCTCTAAAATTTTGTCTGTCGCACTTTTTCGATAAAATAGGTTATTTTCAAGTAATAGTAAAAAACGTATAAAAATGTCAGATTTCAGTGATTTTGGAATTGTCACCCATTTTGTGGATAATATATCCTCCAAATTTTATTTCATTACGATTTTTTAAATATCTGTCCCTTCCTTTAGAAGAACCTGCTCATAATATTTATTTTTAATTAAATTTGTTAATTTGCATTTGTCAAAGTTTCTCGTATAATTTACGTGTTCACTAATTAAATTAAAAGAAAATGAATACAAATTGCAGAAGAAACTCAAATAACAAAAGTTTATTTCTTTTATATTTAAGTTTAATTTCGTTAATAATTACTTACAACTTCTATATCACTACTCTATTTGAAGATGAAACAGGGAAACTAGAAAAATATTTATGTTGAAGGCAGAAATTGAGCAAAACCTGTTGTAAGTTGTAAAACTTTACATTCAATGTATGAGAAAAACATTACAGAACTCGTTAACTACAAACTTATTTAACTTCGTTGAAAGGAAACAAAAAAGCAAACAAACACACCATTTTATGGCGTCTCCCATTTCCTTTCATTTGGGAAAACAAAATAAATAGCCTCAAACGACGTGGAGTAATAAGTAGAATAAAACAATTGAAAAGAAACCACAAAACAAATTGGAAAAAAGTATAGTTATTTTGAACACTGAAACCATAATAGCATTTGTTTTCAGGTTTACCCATTCAATAATTTCGTAAAAAATAGATATATTCTAACTAAATCTAATTAAACATAAAAATTCAGGTCATAAAATATTATGTAAGTTGTCTTTAATTTCAGGACCGCTGTTGTGATTTTAAAATTTACAGGAAGATTCAGTTACAGACAGGATGTTGTCTGTAACTAAATCTTCCTGTACATTTTAAAATCACAACAGCGGTCTTGAAATTAAAGACAACTTATATAATATTTTATGATGTGAATTTTTATGTTTAATTTGTTTGGAAATTGTTAGAAAAGAAGGAAGAATATAAAATTAATAGAAACAACGTGACGCATTTGTAGAATAGTTTCATTTAAATAGTATGTTCAGATTAAGATTTTAAGACAGGACAGTCTCCTTAAAATACCTCCTATATAATCTAGACGGTAGCTGAGTGGATTAAAGCGCTTATTCTTATTTGGTACCGAATATCTTTCATCGCGGGACAGATTAAAAATTTATTTGAAATTTGGTACCGACTAGGGTGAGATATTATATAACTGTCGATACCCCAGATGTTGTTCGAGCTTCACAATATATTGTAGGGCCTCGTCTCTCTTTACCTGATACAAAATCCTAGTTTATCTTCAGTGACTACGGAGGCGAATAAGAAAACTTTTTAATAACAATATTTTCTTAAGAAGAAATATTTATCAAGTCAATTGGACATCGGCGTGAGGGGTGGCTGTGTATGAGGCAGCTGCCTATCACCACATCTATGGTATCTAAAAAAGGATGGTCTCATGGGGCACTTTACTTAACTTTGGAAGGATTCTATGTGAAGGCATATGTGGAAGACGTATTGGTCCTAGTAACCGGCCGCTATCTAAATGATGGTGTGGCGAAACAGGTCTCTCAGTCAATTCTAGCAAGACTGAGATGATCACTTTCACTGCGAAAAAAGAAAAATAGAAGATTTTAGGACACCAGTAATCTATGGTAGACCTCTTGCTCTCAAGTAGAAAGTCAGATATCTGGGAATTACACTAGATAAACTGTCATGGTGGCCATAGATCGACAACGTCATCAAAAAGACGACTGAAACATTCTGTCCATTGCGTCGGACGGTAGGTAGGACATGGGGCATCAACCCACGGATCCTACATTGACATAGACGACATTCATCAGAGCAAGGCTTCAGTACGGATCTGTAGTCTAGTAACCGTGCGTGGACAGAGCGATCACGTCCCGAGAGCTGGCAAATATTCAAAGACCAGTTTGCCAATGAAACACTGGCGCAATGAGAACGACACCAAGAACTGCTCTAGAGGTTCTACTTCGGTTGCCAACGCTTCCCTTGTAGATAAAAAGGGTGTCTATGGTGGCCTATCTGAGAATGCGGGATTTTGGGAGCTGGTGATGTTCAGATAAATCTGAAGATCACGCAGAAATTGCTGGACAAGCGAAAAGGGAAATCCCCATTTCTGCCCTAAAGGTGAGAGATGCGAAAAACTAGCTAACGTTGAAACGCTAACTCTTTCCAGTACGAATCAGTGAAGGGAAGGGAAAAATGACTTCTTCCGGACTCTCTTGTGTGCTACAGAGACGGTAGCCGCCAGACCATTCTCCGAGGATCTCGAGGGCAAAGGAGTGCAGAAGAGCTTTACTCCAGGATCGTACACCAAGGTCTTTCAGAGTTGCCATCCTAACAGTGGCAGGTAAGGATAAGATAAGGAACAGTGCTGGAACATATATCTGCCCCGACAGCAGGGCTGCTCTAAAATCTGGCTAGACTTGGATCCGAGGAGCCCTACCTCGAACCTGAGCCTATATTGGGCATCACCAGAGGACGAGTCACAGCGGTCCTCAAATAGTGAACACACGAGATACTGAGGAATAATTGAAGGACCAATAGTGCCAGTAGGCAAGTTCGAGATTTTGCGATGGGCCGGGCAAGTAGAGATCGGCCTCGTTACTGAACCGGAATTGAAAGACTCTGAATCTCTTATTCGGAGTTCAGACAGGCTACTGCAGACTTATGAGATATTTATCATTGAAAGGTGTTGAGGAAGACCCACATGTCCAGGAGTATGAAGGAATGTCTTACCACTTCCTGGGGCAGTGTGAATCATTTAGGTACCTGAGGCATAGTATATTCGGTACTGAGGTGCTTCTATGGACGCAGATGAGCTCCCTCGCACTGAGTGACATTCTAACCTTCATTAGAAGATCGGAAAGACGAAGGAGCAAGAGAAGTACATGGCTGAGGGGATGGCTGGCATGGGTAAAAAGAGCCCACCCGCGGCCTACTTGCATGCGACAGCCTGTCCCACCATTACCATTACCATCTATCAAGCCAAAATATAGGAACTATACCAGTAATATCAAAACCAGTAATACACAAAAAATTTAGGTAAAAATTTGGTAAATTATTATTTTCAAATTTATCGATTGGTATAAAATGGCATAAAAACTAATGTGATAACACTGATACCATCTAGGTTCTGAACGTGCTAATTATCAACAATTAAAAAATCGTAAAGTTACAAGAAGCCGGCATTTCTTTACGAGACATTTCAGCCAGGATTGGTCGAAATCGGTATGAGGCACCGAGGCTGTTCGAGAAATTACTGAAGGTAGAGAACGCAGCCCTAACTGTTTCAGTACAGTCGGGTCTATGTCAAATGAATGGTTAACTGCTACGAGTCAACGACTATCCAACAGGTCTATTTATCGAAGAATAAAGTCAGAAATTTTTATAGAATAAATTTACTTTGTCTGCAACTATACCGACCCCGCCTCATTTTGCCACTAACCTGGAAGCATCGAGTGATGCGCAGAACGTACCCACTGGGATGAAGAATAAAATCGGATAGTGTTCAGGAGAAATTGATATATTTTCAGTTTGGTTTTAGACAATCTTTAAAGAGACAAGGACGGACAGGTCCACGGGCGATGTTTCTATACTATACGAGCGGGATTCTTTTGCGAAATACACTTTTTTATAAAACCTACATTTGCTCATGCATTGTAAAAATATCATTAATTTAACAAAAATCTTAATGTGAAAAGAATGAAAAATTGCATACAAAACCAACTATTTTAGCAAAATTTATTAAAAGTAACAAAGATAAAAATGAAGAAGATAAAAGTGGAATCTATAAGCTTACATGTGGTACATCCCCTACAGCGTATATATTGGATAAATGTGAAGAAAGTTTAGAAGAAGAATTGGAGAACATGAAACAAGATATATTAATGAAAAACGCAATTCAATACACATCGATCATTTAATTGAAGATTACCATTATTTACTAAAGAACAAATTACTATGTAATAAATCTATATTCGTGCGCACTTCTAGATATTAAGCCTAACTACGGCCCTGATACCAGTGGTGAACTCGAAAATTAAATTACTCTGTATACGTATAATAAAACTGCGTATTAAATAATTACTGAATCTTCTGTCCTGTTCTATCGGAATATTATTGTTTCGCAACCAAAAGTAATTTTCTTATATAAATTAAGTAATTAACGTAAACAATAAAATCTTAGGAAGATAATAAATGGGTGTAACATTTTCCTATAAAATAAAAGAGAGGGGTAGATAAGCGTCTGGAAAAGAAAATGATGGCTACGATTGGGATTCAGTTAATGTAACAATAGAGGCGTTTTATTAAATTTATGACATGTGTCAGATTGCTGGGGTACAATAAAACCGTTGCCTTAAGGTCATATACAATAATTAATCTTTTTATTTCGACAAATCCGACGGTTATTAGTACTTAGTCAAGCGAAGAACTTCTTATTCTTATTGCAGAACGAGATTGGTATATACAATTACTGTGGAATTAAAATGAGTGTCGCGTTCATTGGGTTTTTTATAGTGATTTAGTGGAAGGGCTTTTTTAATGCCATAATCATACAATGGGTTGTTTTTCTGTGTGGAGTGCTGCTCACGTCCAGAGACCAGTCAGCAGAAATAGAGCTTGATACGCGTGCAGCTTTTCCGTCAATATGGTCGTTCGTCGTGCTTTCACTACAGATGATTCTCGTTAGGCAGGACGATTTGTGAATAAAACCAAGTTTCAGACACATCGACACTTTAATAAAGGAATACAAGTTTAATTCTATTGAATGTTTAATTAATTGTAAAATGCGATTTCTTTTGATAAAAACTAGTTGTGCTGACGTCAGAAATAAAACAAAATACCATTAAAACAAGTTTCGTATTTAGCACATTTCTATCATTGTTTACTCATTTAAATTTCTATGTTTTCTAAAAATATGGTTATCTAGTATCTTATAACACAAGAATGACAAAAAAAAATAAGAGAATGCCATAAAGAACATTTAAACAGTATTATTTGATATACCTTTCAAATGCATTGAGACCTTAATTTAACTGGAAATATATCAAAAATGGAGTAGAGAAAATTATACATATCTTGGAACATGTAGAATTTTAGGTATCAATAAAATATAGTCGTTTTCATACACTGAGGAAAATACTGGCTTGAAATTACTAAGAAGCCTTAGTTTTTTCAATTTAATAAATATTTATTATTCTGCATTATATTTAATTCAGACAAATAATTATTTTTCATAATTTTGTTATAATAAGCATATTTCGAAGATTGGATTAATTGACAAAACTAAATGATTTATTTCAGGAATTCTCTTGGTATTTATTTTTTGTAATTAAATAATTATTTATAAGAAATAAATTTACTCATGAATAACACATTTGTATCTGCCACATTAATTACATCATTATATTTATTTCATAGAAAGAAATATTTACTATTAAAGTTTATACCCTAATAGCGGAAATAAATATTTAATTCTAATAAGAAATATTTATTCCTCATTAATAAATTTGTTTCTGAGAACTAAATGTTGGCCCTCTACCGGCGAAACCGCAGTAGCGTATTGGACAAGATTCAACAAGACGCCATTGTTCCCTTTTTTCTCTTTTAAGAGCTTTAAGTGTTGTGTCCCTTTCGTCAGATGTATAGTTTATTAGAAGAATATGGGGGGGGGCAAGCCTCAAAGAAACTTTTAAATGTAAGTTTTTAATGTTTGTACGTGGTAATTTGTATATTATAGCATATTAAAGTACCTAACCTAGCCAAAAACTGTTTAGTTGTGAAAATTGGTTCAAAGTTATTTATTTTTGTTATTGTTTTAATAAATATGTGTAAATATTTTTCATATTTTTAATTTTGTTTACCTTTAACACAGACATTTGTTTGTCTGTATCCTTAACCTGACACATCAATTAAAAATTACAATAAACAAGCGGTAAAGAAAATTGAAAATTAATCTTTATTTGAACTTTCTACTATTATTACTAAGTTAATAATAAACTCACTTATATGATATTTTTTGAATAAGTTCCAGTTAAGTACATTACAGTCAAAATAAGAAAATAATAAAAGGAAAATCTGTACTCAAATATATCGGTTTAGAATGTTTTTTTTTATTACTTTTGTTATTAAATAAATAGACTATTATTTTAACTAGGTGTTATTTATAGACTGTATTATTTTTTATTATCCATACAATCTATAAGATATTTCGCAGTAATTTTCATTGTATTATTTTTTCTTGCTCGTTTACGTTTTATTTTAAAGATTATATCCTCGCATCAATTCAATGCAAAACTTTTACTCGGTATAAGCGGTTATAATGGCTGCATTTCCTGATATTTACAATTTTCCTGAATTTTCTCTTAAAATTTGACATGGAAATCCAGATTTATATATAATAAATTTGATGTTTAACTGATTCTAACAAGACACATTAGTTTAAAAAAATTTAGAACTTTATTAAGCATGAATACCTTGACAACTATTGAAGAAGAATTAACATAATGGATATATGTTTTAACGTCATCGTGTCTATGGAGATATTATGAAGTTGTAAGTTCATGAGAGTAATTGATTATACTGATAGTGATATATTATGTATGTACATCTACGCAAAATTGTATAAAAAATTATATGATATCTACCCTATCATTTTTTAGAATATGTTTTATTATAAACAACTCGTGAAGCATACATGTTTTTAATATAAAATACATTTTAATTTCGCAAATATATACCTACCATAACGTTGCTTTAATGACAAAACATCGAATGTGCAAATTTGCCGGTTTCGACTTTTTTTGTTGAAAAATAATATATTTTTTTCAGTCTGCAGTGCCAAAACCGCCAATGCGAATATTGAATATTTTTGAAATATTTTTTTTATACTAGGAAACTTATACCTATAAATAAATTACCTTTGGATATTTAATAACAAATTGAACTTTTTTTCTTTCTTCTGAATTAGAAAAATGCACATTCGCTGTTTTGGCAGTGGACCGACGATATGCTTTACAACTTGTGAAAAAAATAAAAATATATGTACCATAATTTTTAGCAAAATTGATTTTTTAATACATCGTACTGTAGACAAATCGTGAGGCATACATTTTTTAATATAAATCAAATTTTAATTTCGCAAATATAAACCAGGTAAGTAAAAATTTTTATATATATTTTTTTTGAATAGAAATGTTTTTAATTTTCTATATTCATTTATTTGTTGTATCCGTACAATTTGTCTTCGAACCTTCTTGTCGCTATTCTATATAAATTGTTCATATAATTTTTTAAATAAACCATGCGTAGCAAAAGGATTGTTCTAATTGTTTTTTTCTCCAAAAAAAAAAAACAACCTATGGCTAATCCTTTTGGCGCAGAGATTTATTTAACAAATTCTTTAAATAATTTATAAGATGGTGGATACCCAAAGCAGGTGCGAGGAGAAATAGTGTTTTTCTTATAAATAAATTAAACAGCGTTATTAACAAAAATTAACAATTTATTTAATATTAATGAATATACGAAATTTTCATTGTTTTTGAGAAATAAATATTTGCTCACTATAAATAAATTAAAAACGGAATTAATTTTCCTGAAATTAATGTATTCATCAACAATAAATCCACGCAATTTTCTGTAAAAAGTCTTATTCCCGAGAAATAAATATTTAATGCTCAGAAACAAATATTTAATGTTCAGAAACAAATGTTTAATGTTCACAAATAAATAATTAGTGTTCAGAAACAAATATTTCTTACTAATAAGTATTTTGATTTAATTGATAATATTAAATATTCGGCTTTTAATCAAATAAATGCCTTAATTCTCCCAATGAAATGTTTAGTTTGCCAAATACAAAGAAATCATTTATTTGGTTGAAATAAAATTTATTTCTCCCAACTAAATCATTCTCTCAGTGTACCTAATCTACACCATCTTTTCTCATAATTTTTCATTTTAAAATTTCGTAGTTATTGTCAAGCATGAGACTATGCTAATTAAATTATTTTCAAGGTATATAAATTATAAAACATCCCTGGTAGATATGCTCACCTGTGGCCGCAGTCATAGTCGCAAACTTCGACTATAATATACATAGTTATTTACATCGTATAACTTAGACATTGACGGATTAGTTGAACACGAGACTTGTTCGTGTACGCTTAGCGTCGCCTGTATTTTATTAAATATAAATATTTCGAGTTCACAAAGATCTTTACGCTGTGCAACTTACATTTATAATATAAGCATTTAGCATATAAGGAGCAAATTATGAAAAGGGTACTTATTCCATTTAGCGACAATTTGGAACATAACTGACACTGGCGGCTTGTGAAATTGTCATATCTTAGTACTGGAGCATAGGACCCAAGCGATCTAAGGCGTAACTATCAAGACTAAATGAAAAAGTTTTGCAGAAAAAAAAATTGTGATTGAAATTTGCGAAAAAACGTAGGAAAAATTGTGTCTCCAAGGTTATTTTTTAAACGATTTGTAAAATACTTGCGAAAAATTTTTTTTTTCAGATTCAGGTGGGAAATGTAACGACAGATTTCAAATTTCATACAAAAAAATATTGATTTTTTTACAAAGTTGTACATTTTTGTAAATTTGCACAGTAAAAAATAAAATTTCAAAACGGTGTAACTTTATAAAAAACGAATATTTTGATATATTTGAAGTTTTGGTTATAGACAATATTTAATGAGATAACGACGGACACAGCTACGGGCGATATTTCTATACTATACGAGCGGGATTCTTTTGTGAAATACACTTTTTTATAAAACCTAAATTTGCTCATGTATTGAAAAAATATCAGAAATTTAACAAAAATCATAATGTATAAATTGCATACAAAACAAACTATTTTAGCAAAATTTATTAAAAGTAACAAAGATAAAAATGAAGAAGATAAAAGTGGTATCTATAAGCTTACATGTTGTACATCCTCTAAAGTGTATATAGTGGATAAACGTGAAAAAAGTTTAGGGGAAGAATTGGAGAGTATGATACAAGATATAATAATGAAAAACGAGATTCAACATACACCGATCATTTAATTGATGATAACCATTATTTATTAACGACAAAATTACTATGTAATAAATCTATATTCGTGCGCACTTCTAGATATTAAGCCTAACTATGGCCCTGATACCAGTGGTGAACTCGAAAATTAAATCACTCAGTATACATGTAATAAAACTGCGTATTAAATAATAACTGAATCTTCTGTTCTGTTCTATACAATATTTTTTGATTAAATTTGAAATCTGTCGTTATATTTTCCACCTGATTCTGGAAAAAATGTTTCGCAAATATTTTACAAATCATTTAAAAAATAACCTTGGAGGCTGACTATGTTTCCAACTTTTTTTTCGCAAATTTCAATCGCAATTTTTTTTCTACAAAACTTCATCATTTAGTATTGATAGTTACGGCTTAAAATATCGCTTGGGTCCCATGCTCCACTACTAACATAATATGACAGCCTAAATTTCACCAGCCGCCATTGATAACTGATAAGTTTAATAATAATTTGTGTCCTGTAATTTCTTTATTTTATGAAACTATTCGTGGGTAGGTAGTGGGACAAATAAAACTACTGTTCTTTATTTAGGTTGACCGGTTTCTGCAGTATAACCTGCCTTCCTCAAAATTTGTAATTTATTAATATTGTGCCCAACAGATTTACAAGATACTAAAAAACACACAATCTAATAATAAAACTCTCAAATTTTAATTGGATTAGTCATAAATAAAGAAACAAACACATTAAAAGTCGAAACAACAATAATTGACACATAAAACATAAAAAAAAATGCAATAAATACTACAACTTTGATTTTATATACGTGAACATTGAACAATTACTATTCTGGTATAGGTTAAATTCTTCTTTTTTTATAATTTTGTGTCATCAATTTGTATCCGAATAGCTTTTATTTCATATTAGAGCCATAGTTAGGTTGAGGTTGTTCATATTCTTCTTCTTTTATTAATTAATAAATAATAATAAATAATGGGTAAGCAGTAAGTAATAATAAGTTAGTGAAAAACCTATTTGACCAAGGATATATACAGTAATATAGTGTGAAAAACCCCTTTTTCGCAAAGGTTATACAGGGTGTCCCAACCAAAAGTAGGCACCCTGAATAACTTTGGAGATATAAGTTTTTTTCAAAAATTGGTGAAACACGTCGACCCTGTTTCCAAGGGGGACATATTTTAATGTAATACTTGTATACCTATCATCATCCCTCTACCCTACACGGCCTCCCCTTCAAAAAAATCAAATGGCAAAGGGAGGTCGAGTGATACATCTTTTGAAAGGTCTTTCAATCCTCTACATAACTGCGTATTTTTTAAACTTTTATCGATTCGTCCCTAAGAAATAATTGTTTCATTATTTTAGGTTCGGGAAATAAAAATAAAAGAAGCAGTTTAAATTATCGAATGTATTGTTCAAAATGACCCCCACCGACTTCCATACAGTAGTATAATCTGTCTTGAATTTCTGTATGAACATTTCTGAACACATCTGGAGTCAATAAACGGCATTCTCGAACAATTCTTTCACGTAACTCTTCCACAGATGCGGGTTTTGTTGCAAATACCTTCGATTTCAAATGTCCCCACAGAAATAAATCCAAGGGAGTTAAATCGGGTGACCTAGCGGGCCACTCCACAAGACCTCTTCTTCCAATCCATCTCTCAGGAAACCGATTATCCAAAAATTGACGGACTGCTATAGCAAAATGTGGGGGTGCTCCATTCTGTTGAAAAAACAGTTCGCCCTCTAAAAGATTATCGTCTTCTTCGAGGATTTCGGTAATCATTGGGTCGATATTATTTTCTAACAGATCGAGGTACCTTTCGCCATTTAAATTGTCAGGAATAAAAAACGACCCGACAATGTGATCCCCTAAGATGCCAGCCCAAACATTTAACTTCTGAGGCCTTTGGGTATGAGTTTCCATGAACAAATGTGGATTGGTTTCACTCCAATACCTACAATTGTGCCTGTTTACCTCCCTATTTCACTGAAATGTCGATTCATCAGAAAAACACGTATTGTACAGTAGATTGGCATTACCGTTTAATTGTTCACTAAAAATCTCACAGAATTCAAGCCGACGATAGGGATCATCTTCGTTTAATTCGTGTACCAATTTAAATTTACATAATATGGATGAAATTTGTGGGCGTTTACAATTCGATGAACACTGCTTCGTGATACACCGGAAGCCTCAGCTACTTTCCTGATCGATTGAGTATTATCCATCTGCAAATGACCCAGAACTGCCACTTCGACTGCTTCATTCCTAATCGGTCGCTGAGGTTCATGCTTTTTGTTTCCTACAGAACCTGTTTCCATAAATTTTGTCAATAATTGTAAAACATACTGAGAACCAACCCTTCTATCTGGGTGATTTCTATTGACTATGCGCTCCGTAGCTCTAACACAATTATCATTTTTAAAGTAAATGCTGACAATTTCTATTCTCTCTTGAAGGATATAAACCATTCTGAGAACTTACTCTGGTAAAATGTATCTCGATTTAAAACTGGTTGTGAACAAATTAATGTTCAAGGACTATCAAATACTTATGAGTCTTCTATTATTCTAAAACTAAACGGACAAGGAAAGTGTTGTTTTGTGGAAAAAACTCATGTTGATTTGAGAGCATTAAAAAAATGTAGTTTTTTTTATAAATTTCAATACCCAGTGCCGTGTATTCTAGATTTTTTAAACGATTTCGATTGTGTGTAATCATCAAAAATAAAGTTATTTTCCTTAAGAACGAATCGATAAAAGTTAAAAAAATACACAGTTATGTAGGGAATTGAAAGACCTTTCAAAAAGATGTATCACTCGACCCCCCTTGCCATTTGGATTTTTTTGAGGGGGTGGCCGTGTAGAGTAGAGGAATGATGATAGATATACAAGTATTACATTAAAATATGTCCCCCTTGGAAACAAGGTCGACGTGTTTCACCAATTTTTCAAAAAACTTTTATCTCCAAAGTTCTTCAGGGTGCTTACTTTTGGTTGGGACACCCTGTAGATGAAAGTAAGAAGAAAAGACTTACGGTTTATAACTCTAAACCACCACTAGGATATGGATTGCCTAAGGTCCATGAGATGAATACTCCATTCAGTCCAGTAATAAGTCAAATAAATTCACCTTCTTATCAGTTAGCAAGGTACATCAAATATTCTAAATAACCTAAACCCAGAACTTCAATACAGTATTAAAAATTCTTTTAATTTGGTTGAAAAAATACAGCCAATTAAATTATGATAATGATAGATATATTTTACTATCATTAGATGTCAAATCATTATTTACTAATGTCTCAAAAGAGACTCTCAAAAATTTGTTGATAAAGTATTGAGAGAGTATTGAAACTCATACAAATATCCCACAAAATATTTTTCTGGTGTTAGTTGATTTTTGTTTTGAATGTAGTTATTTTTCATTTAACAATAGCTTCTATATGCAAAATTTTAGGACTGCAATGAGTAATCTAGCGTCGCCAATTTTTGCAAATATAGTTTTACATAACTTAATTTCAGGTTGTTTAGAAAGATTACCATTGAAGTATATTCCTTTCCTTTTCCTATATGTACAAATAGATGACATTTTATTAGCAGCGCCAGAAAACTGTGTTAATATGATTTTAAATAAATTAAATTCATTCAATAACGATATTCAATTTACTGCAGAGAAAGAAGAAAATAACATGATCGTGTTTTTAGATGTATTGCTTATTAGAAAAGGAGAGAACATATTAACAGAGTGGTATAGAAAAAGTATTAATTCCAATAGAATTTTAAATTTTTATTCGTCATCCTTTAAATCAAAAAATTGCTATTATAAAGAACATGAAATTTAAAATAGAAAACTAGTGCAGTAATAAATTTAAACAAAAAAAATTATGATATAGCCAAAAATATTCTAATCAACAATCACTATCCAGATAGGTTAATTAAAATATTTTTCTCAGAAAACAGGTCGAGAGTTACAAATTTGACAATGAATAATAACAAAAAATACTACAAAATACCGGTTGTTAATGGTTTATCACAAAATTAAAAATGAATTTGGAGGACGAAAATAATATTAAAGTAACTTTTTACAATGAAACCTCTCTTTTGTTCAATAAAATAAAGATAAAATTCCACTTGAAATGAAAAGTAGTTGCTGTATATCAAATTCTGTGTGAATGAAGTAAACAATATATTGGCCAAACTTAAGAATGATTAAGTTCGAGTATAAAAAACCATAAATACGATATTAAAAACAAAAAAATTCAACAGCTTTATCTAACCATGTAGCAGAAAAAAACTGTAAATTTAACTTTGAAGAAACAAAAATATTAGATACTGAACAGAATTTAGACAAGAAACTTTTATTAAAAATGATGTATATAAATTGTAACAAAAATTGTGTTAATGCAAGAACAGATGTAGATAATTCAAGTACAATTTATGAATCATTATTAAATAAGTCTAATTTTTAAATAAAGTTAAAAATTTGACGTACGAGGAGTCTTCTAATTTGTATGATAATGTCATTATTTAATAAAAGAAGAAGAATATGAACAACCTCAACCTAACTATGCTCTAATATGAAATATCGACGCTTAAGAAACAATACCTCTTATCTCCAAATTAGCAATTTTATAGGAGACGAAAAAAACTAAGTTTTGTTATTAATAGATATGAAACCTACATGTTATTTTTATATGGAGGTCATGGAGATACGAGTTATTTTATATTATACGAGGTATTTTTTTAGGTAAAGTTTTTGGTATCAATATTAATCTTAGAGATACAAGATATTGGGAACTGTTAGACATAGGAGTGGACATTAATTTAAAATTCTAAACCGAGTTTTGACAAAAATGGAGATACGAGGTATTGTTTCTTAAGCGTCGATATGAGTTATTAGGATAAAATTAATGCCACCACATTATTAAAAAGAAGAAGAATTTAACCTACATTAGAATAGTAATTGTTCACGTTTATAAAATCAAAGTTGCAGTAATTATTGCATTGTTATTATTATTATTTTTTATGTTGTATGTGTCAATTATTGTTGTTTTGACTTTCAATGCGTTTGTTTGTTATTTATTTATGACTAATCCAATTAAAATTGGAGATAATAGGTTTTATTATTAGATTGTGTATTTTTTTAGTATCTTGTAAATTCGTTGGTCACAATATTAATAAATTACAAATTCTGAGGAAGTCAGGTTATACTGCAGAAACCGGTCAATCTAAATAAAGAACAGTAGTTTTATTTGTCCTACTAGTTAACTATGAATAGTTTCATAAAATAACTGATAACTTTTATGTTATAAATAAACATGCCACATGTAATAGATTAATATAGGTGTAATTTAAGCGCTGTTCAGCCGCCTTCATATGAAGCTGAATACCTTACAAACAGTAAGATACATCCTTTATTATTTTCATAGTTTTCGCCCCGACTACTATCCACAAATTCACATATCGTTTCTACATTTATGCGTTCTAACACCTTTGTTGATATTAAGCGATCTGGCATTGTCACTATCTAATGCCCCCCCCCCTTAATATATTAAATTTGCGATGTTCTTACCACTATCGAGGGCCAGGGGGGTTCAACTGAGATAGATGGCGGCATAATGCTTTATCACTATTACAGGGCATGTTTTTATCAGCTCATCTAGTTTCAGTTTCCGTTTCCGTTAGTTGTCCCCAAAGATTAAAGGTATATTTTTGCGCTACGAACGCCTGAAACTTGTTTACTAACTATTTGTGCTGATTGGTTGAATACAAATTTCCTGCTGCGTGATTGGTTACAACAATAAACTGTTTGCTAACGGTCGAGGCGCAAAAATAAATCTTAATGATACAGACCATGTTATCGTTAAACTCTGGTTATGTTCTGAGTTAATCGTGAAATTTTTCTTCTGAGTTTTTGTGTTTTAAGTGCTTTAGTTTTGATTTATAATTATGGTTTCATCCACTAGAACCTGTAGTGTTTGGATGTCCTAAACAACCTACGGAGACATCGTTTTCTAGAATACTTAATCCCTCAAAGGGGTACGACATTTGTAAAGCTTGGCTGATATGCTTGGGAAATTCTAAGTATGAAAGTATGGATTTAACACAAGCGAGAAGACTTCTCGTTTGTGCGAAACACTAAACCAGAAGATTTTGTGACTCCTTCTAAGTTGAAATAAAATGTAATACCGACCTTATATTTACCTAGTAAGTAACACATAAACTCAATTTTCATATGTTATTCTTATAATCTTTATCTTTATCGCACAATCTTTGTCGGGATATATAGTCATTTATTTCTGTATTAACTATCATGTTTCAAGATATAATTCAGGTTCCAATATGAAATAATATTTATTTATTAGTTCTAGTTTTACTATTTTACTATCAACTTATAATTTATTCGAGATTTTTTGTTTCTTTTATTTCCAGAAGTTATTAATTCATTAAACTCCATAAAAGGCAACATAAAAAATTTCTTAATTTTTTTCTTAAAAATGGGTGGCGCTCTTGGCTAATATTTTACGTTTGTGTTTTTAAGTATTCAATTACAGGTAAACTAAAAAAAAAATAAGTTTACCTACTACGTTTATTTAAAAACAAAATGTAAATATATTGGCCGAGAGTGCGGCCTACTTGTTAAATTTGTTTTTTTGATAAAAATATTAGTAGGGGTTCATTCAAGTTTGCCGCGTATTTATTAGTACCAATGTCCTCAAGAGATGGCGCTTTACGATTTGCCGATACTGTAGGCCTGTTCGCGTTCTACTCATTTCTCTTCTATGGCGTCGGCGGTTTCATCTACACTAACCCATATGTCTTAGTCTTGCAACTCGGAAATAATGTCGTTATTGTACTTTCCACTAACACAATTCTGCAGAACCTCTTTTAAATGAGGGATATCTAGTTTAGTCCACGAACTGTTACACGCTGCCATCATTTTAACTAAATCTAAATTAAATTGTTTTTGTCTTTCAGTAACACTCATATTGTCATACGTGTTTTATGATTTTCAGTTACAGCATGCTGTAAAACCTGTGTTTTCACTGTCCATGACAATATTTTCTCACAAATATCTGAAGTTCGGTGCCATTAAACTCTAACTCTGGGAAATCATTTATCCATCGTTCTACAGCAACTCTTCAAAGGGGAAGTGAACACGACATTTTCAAAATGTTCTATGACAATATTCTCACAATATTCTCCGATTTAAAAAGTATACATTCCCGCTGCGTTCACAGGTTGACTACTGGACAGTGTTGCTAGAAAAATACCTAGTGTCGTACTAGAATCTTCTTGTAATTGTAATAGTTTTGCCTAAAGTATACTAGAATTTTTTTAACCCTAATTATTCGCAAATTGCAAGGTATCATTTTTAAAGATATTAGCTAAAATCTGTAAAACCACACATCGTTGAATATAGATAGATAGATAGATAAAATCTGTAAAATGCTAACAGCAATTTATAGATTTAAATTGGATACTTGGTGTAAACGCACTATTAACTTGACCTAGATAAAAATGACCTCTTTTATTTTCTATATCAGCTGCTTATTTTAAAATTAACATTATTTTGTTTTTTAAATGTAAAGATCGGGAGGTAGCCACGACTTTTACGTAGCTATAAATTATATTGTAAACAGTTGATGAATTGTGCATAAATACAATAAATACCTAAAATTATTTCTTTACATCTGCTTATTTGTTTACTCTTTTACAGCAATGACTACGTTATTTAGTTTTTGACGTGTAAAAAGAGTGAAATCCTTTTACTAGAGCATCAGAAGTTAAATTAATTGACTAAAATTTATACTGCTTTATTTTGGTTTGAAATACGCGATAATTCCTGTTGCGAGTACATCCGTTCCTGGAATCTAATATTTGGATCCGGACCTTTGCTATAACAGCTAGTTAAGGATTTTTAATAATTTTAACGGAAGAAGGTTGAGAAAAGGAATCCAATGAGTTTTTTTATACTTTTAAAAATGAAACATGTGAATAGACTTATTCAAAGAACAACGCGCATTTTGCTCAGTAGCGGAAGAATTTCCTTTGGAAAATTTGCTCCTCATAATATACAGTCTCATTTAATACTGTAACATCCCCACAACTTTTTAATTTTTATCCGATTTAAAACAAATTCATCTCAAAAGGTAGTTATTTTTTTATGAAAAAAATGTATTAACAAAAGTTGTTCGAAATCATCCAAAGTTTGGTTCAATTTAGCAAATTTTGAAATTTTGATAAAAATTTTTCCAAAATATCACTTAATGCAGATTTCCCGTTTCGAATACTATACTGTGACTCTTTTGTAACGGAAAACAAATAGAGGCATGTACAGGTCCATCCCTTGTTGACACTCGAAAGGAATGCAAAGAAAATATTTGCTGTGATTCTATAGTTGTTTTAAAAATCCGGAGTACAAAAAATTTTGAGAATTGGAATTAATACAATTAAAAGTGCATAAAAACAAATATAATTATAACATGCTCGCCTAATTTTCTCTTCATACTGAAAAGTGCAACGGAGACGCGCACTGTATCAGGGCACATGAAGGGTTAACAGAAGGCAATATTTAAATACATTAACGCTTTTACAATATGAAATAATAAAATTTTACTCAGAAGTTAAATATTTAAAATTTGCTATACTGAACAAACCTTTGGATTCAAGCTTCTTAAATGATTCCAACCAACTTTCGTTAATAAAATTGTTTCATCGAACCTAATACGATTGATTTATTTTTTTATTCAATCTTACATCGTAGGTGGCTTTATATTTGAAGGGAGTAAATGATTTTGTGATCATATCATATTTGTGATCTCTACCAACCAATCCTTTGTTAAGGAGAAAAGTCAATTTTTGCAATAATTAGTTTAAAATTTTATTTATTATTATTACATATTTATTTTTTTTTGAGATTAATGAAAATGCCGTGAGCAAAAAACTAACAATTTGTATTATTTTCTATCGTAATCACATAGAGTTCTCGAATGGTTCTTTAATCATGATACAAGAAATACTAACAGTTATGACCAACTGAAAAGCATTCTGCAACTTTTCCCTGAAATTATAGGTTGTAAAACAATCTGTCAAAACAAAATGTCGCCACATTAAATGACACTTAAATCAAATTGTCAGTAAGAAAAATTTAACGCCCCCAAATCAGACTGAAGTCGTGCCTTCGAGAAATAGCTGTAAAAGGTTAATACATTGCAGAAAATGCTTTTATATTAATACAGATATTTTATTTTTGCTCATAACACGATTTTTATGATCTGCTTGCTCTCGATTTTAAATTAAATATCTTCTTTTTTATTTGACGTGCCTCAGGAGACTTCCGTAAACGTCAAAATTCTTTACTTTTAATTATGTCTAGAGTAATTAAAATCTGTTTTTATCCCTAAAACAACTTTACTTTTAAATCATTAATTTGTTTCGGGCGATTTCATTTAGTACTCGTAAATTCTTCTTCGGATTTTTTACTAAGCTGGAAGCTTGAACGGGGCTTGCGAATAAAAGAAGTTAATTAACGAGGCTTGTTATTTTCTTGTTTTCATCTTTAAGGATTATTTCAGATAGGCTCAAATATAATTCACACTGCAGTACTACATCTCTTCCCGTTTTGTTTCATATTTAAAACAAGGTAGGTACAACGACAAAGTTTCTTTGGTCGTGTTGTTATTATAAAGGTGCAACTAAATTAATTAAAATGTCAAATAAAAACTAAACAATTTTGTTTTCCTTCTTCAGTAATTATCGGTTAAACTATACGGAGGTAAATTTTATTTTATAGTAGCTTGTTGAGTTGTTAATTAAGTCAGAATATAAAACATATTCAATATTTTAATCTGCAATAGAAAAGATAGAAATATGTGAATTAATTTATCATAAAAGAAACAAATAATCATGTAATTAATTTCTATTTATGATAAAATATGAGAATCATATGCTTTTGAAAAAAAAATAGTAATTTCAATTTGCATTTTTCGACAAAAATAAGACGAAAAGATGGGATGGATTAAAAAAAAATCTACTACCGTTATAAAATGTCCATCTTTTGGTTCTAATGGACTCCATTACTTGTGACGTAACATAGTTATTCAATCTTCGTACTACGTACTACTGTCATGACGCACCGATTGTCTATACATTACACTGGAACTTGACCCTTAATGAATATGTCTTTAAAGGCGACATTTTCTAGTGTTTTATACAGCGTAGAATATTAATTTTATTTCTCGTTTAGAGGAACCATTAAGAACTTTCAGTAACTAATTTACACACACAGAACATGTTTGATTATAAACAATGTTTAACATATTAGAAAAACTTGTGTTTTATTATCGATTTCAAAATACGTTTTTGTGTTTAATTTGAACTATGGGTTTATGATTTGCTCCAGAGTGTGATCATACTAAGAAAAGTGAATGTAAAATGTTTAATTTTCCAAAAGATACCAAATTAAAAGATAAATGGGAACACCTTATTAACAGTGGCGGTTCGTGGGTCAAGAGATAGGGAGGTCAATTAGAAAAGTTTACTGTATTACCTACCTTTTAAAGTGATTTAAATTCCAAGTCGATCCTCCGGTCTTTTTGAGATGCAAAGTGGTCAATTACTTTTTCATTAAAGTCTTTTATCTTCTTTATTAGTGCCCTTTCTATGGTAAGCATAGCTAAAGAAGATAACCTTTCCTGACCCATGGTATTTCTTAAAAATGTCTTTATTCTTTTTTAAGGTGGAAAAACAACGTTCACTTTCGACGGTAGTCATAGGGAGAGTACACAAGATTTTTAACAGTTTGACACTTTCAGAAAAAGTATTGCACAAATTATTGTTAATAAAAAGCTGTAACAAAGCAACTGCACCTTCACTATTTGAAAAATCTTCTCGGCTATATAATATTTCTAATTCAGTTTTAAGTTTCAAATAATTTATGACTGGATACTCCGTTTTAACTAATTTAAACATATCTTGAGAAAGCTTCTAATGAAATTCTCCTTTTTGATTATTCCGTTTTACATCTCTGAGCAGACTGCATGGATGTCTCCTTCAAATAGTTATTCAAAATTTTATTTCTGATGTCTTCAATTTTACTATTAAAAACGCCAATACACTTATTTACTGTTATGACATCGATATTACATTTTTGTAATTGATTGAACAATATATCACAATGAGGCATAACTAAATGAAAAAAATTTAACCAGTAAAGAAAATGTTCATTTTGTAAGTAGTTTTTTAAACCAATAGCTTGGTTTAGAGTATTGTTTTCTGATTCATTATCAATGATTTCTTCTAAACAATCTAATAATTCTGTTCGATAGGTATAAACAGCCTCTATGCACTTTGTATTAAAATTCCATCGTGTTGGAGTCGCTTTAGGTAATCCCACCTTAACAACATTATCTAACACGGCTGTTCTTTTTGTCGATTTTCCAAAGAATGAAGAAAAGCTATGTAAATTAGCAAAAAAATTTGTATGCTTTTATCCCGATGCTTTTTGTAAAATTAAATTTAGTTGATGGGCGTAACAATGAATAAAATTTGCTGAAGGATAACTTTTTTTAATTTTGGCTTGTACACCTGCAAAAGCACCACTCATTACTGATGCTCCATCGTAACTTTGTGCTATCAATTTTTTAGGACTTTCATTAATTTTCAGACATTCCAACTCTTTTAAAATTACATCTGTCAAATGCTGCGATGTTGTTCCTTGAGGCTGAATAAATTTCCAAAATCTCTCACATACAACACCGTCTAAAACGTATCTAAACATAAAAACTACTTGTACTTTATTGGAACTATCTGTGGTTTCATCCACTTGAACTGCAATGAAGTCAGATTGATTAATTTCAGATTTTATTTCTTCGTGAATAATCGCCAGTATCAAATCTAAAAGTTCATTTTGAATTGCCTTCGAAGTGCCCTTAAACACAGTACTGTTTTGCAAATGGTCTTTAAAAATGGCATATAGTTCAGATACACCTCGAAATATTCCCGGGTTATCAGAGGACTCAGTTTCGTCATGTCCGCGTAGTGCTAGCTCAAAAGCTCCACAGAATAATACACAGTCTATTATTTTATTTAAAATATATCTATTTTTAGAAACGTTTTCGTTGTAAGCTTTTAACTTTTTCTATAGGCACTGTCTAACTGCATTCTAATATCAACTGTACCAAGTGTTGCTACACTACAACAGTTATTCATATGACTTGATGCGAGCGAATGTTTCTGTACTTTTATTTTTAAATGTTTCAAGTCAGTTACACCTATTTTGGACCATATAGGATCAGGATCATCACCAAATAACAGGCATGGGAAACAAAGAAATGCATTTTTTCCCTCGCATCCGCAAATCCACTCGGATAAATCGTACATTGAATTTCGAAAATACCTATTAACTTATTTTTTTCTTATCAAGAGATATTTGCTTTATCGTCATATTAGGTTTTGGCTGGCCACCACCTTTGAATTTCACTCGGTCGTCATAACCCAACTTATGTCCATCTTTCAGTTTTAACATATTTTGTACAACACTCATATTTAATAGTAAACACCAAAAACACTGTTGTACTTAATTTCACGACAAGTAGAGATTTACTAATAAAATGTTCACAAATAAAAACATTAAAAACAACGCGACAGAATTTACCGACCAACGCGTACCTAGTCAGCATTAAGACTGCTCTACTGAACTTCGTGCGTTACCGTTTCCATAAAATGTGTCAGAGACATTGTCCCCGTCAGTGTTTTCTGTCTCTTTTGCTTTCTGAGGATTCGCGCATAAGTCTATTTCACTAAATTCGTTGTAAATTCGGTCCGTAGCTAACTTTGAGGACAAGTTGTGGATTGACCCAAGATTTTTAAATTCTATAAATGAATAATGTAATGAATATGAATGTAGAGGCTCGGTGCTCGAAGGGGATACGAAATCCGGCGATCTAGATATTTGAATAGTATTGTGCATAGAATGAACTAGAAACTTTAATATGTTTTTTTAAGAATATTAAAAATATATATTTTATATATTTTTAAACTTCAGAAAATGGACAGCTCTATTTTTTTATTTGTATGTGGAAGGTCATTGAACAAATGACCTTATAGAAGAACCGCCAGTGAAAGTAGAGTCGGATATTGGCGAGTGACTTCAGTACTGTTCGCAGGAACTTTGATAAGAAACGCGAGTTTTTGTCATGTGAATTTGTTTACATTGTATAAATTTTCATAAGAAACTAATTCGGTTATGTACATTCATTAATAATGTAAAATCATTTTAAATAGAAAAACCGGTAAAGATAACAATTTTCCCAATTACCTACCTGTAGGATATTGTCAAACAATCCAAACACAATTAAAGTTATTTTATAAAAAGAAAGTATATAAACAATTTTATCCAATGTGTTTAACTTGTACACAATCATGTTCTGTGCATGGTAAATGATAACTAAAAGTCCTTAAATATTTTTATAAGGGAGTAATAAAATGAATTTCTACGATATGTACAAGCCTTGAAAATGTCACATTTATAGACATATGCATTACCGGTCAAGATCCAGTGTGATGTATAGGCAGCCAGTATGTCACAACAGTAGTACGTAGGTTGCATAATTATATGACGTCACAACTAATAGAGTCTATAGCATTTATTTTCACATGTTTCGTGCATGGTAAATGGTAACTGAAAGTTGTTAAATATTTCGTAAGTAAAATAAAATAAAGGTGTGTCATGACAATAGTACGTACGTTGCATAATTATGTGACGTCACACTAAAAAGTATTCCAGTTATGAAATGTCATTTATTTTCTACATTGGGAGCGAAAATAATGTCACTTTTACACACTGAGTAAGAAAAAGTACGTCGCTTATAATTTATTATGAAATAAACACAAAAAGCGCAAACAGTTTTATTCAGTATAATATATTTATCTTTTTGTGAAATTTTTTGGATTTATTATATCGATACCCTTCAGAGTTCGTATTTAAAAATGCTATCAAAACTATAAATTTATAATATCCACTTTTTTATCATTGAGTTCAACACAGATAAACTTTCTGGAATATTTTTAACTTCTTCACTTGACACTATTCTTCAAAGCGTTTATACGCCAATACATACAGAATGCTTCAACAGATCTTTTTTGTTTTAAAGAAAGATCCTTAAATTCACCATTTTCATTGGCACTACCTTAACCCCTAAAATTTCAAACGGTAAGAGGGTTCAAGTGACATCATTTCAAGCCTAATAAATTCTTTTTACAATGGCTCTTTACTCTTTAAAATTGAGCTAATAGTTTCCGAGAAATTTTGTTCCAAAGATTTAATCCCTAATAAAGTAAATTACTTACGTGTCTGTTAATTAAATGTTCAAAATATCCTCCACCAACTTCCACACAATTACAAAGCTAGAATGATGAAGTTATCTTATAACTTGTTGGTACTCTACTAACACACAGAGATTTATAATTATGAAAGAAGATCCTTCTTGCCGACGCTGCGTGCACTTGCTTCATACTGATGAAGGCAAAAACCAGAAACCGGTCTATGAATGGTGTTCGTGACAGTCGCGGCCCCAAGAAAAATTTCCTTTTATTAGGTAAAAATCTTTTACTCGTGATCAATCGCAATTAATTAAAGCTTAGCTTAAGCAATTCTCGAGTATGACACAAGTTTTATAAATCATTATCAGGGAAAGGACACTAGACCGAATTCTAGGACCGGTAGCCACTACTGCCTCCCTCATATGGTTTACAGAAGGACATACGTAGATATATAAAAGCAAAAGTATAAAATGAATAAATGCATACCTCTTAATACAATATATTATTCAGAATGACTGAAGTTTGCCATCGCGTTATACATGGTTACAACTAATATTCGGTCTGCATGTGCGGCTGTTAAATTTGAGTGATTTTGTCTGTATATATGCTTGTACCTAAGATGCAAAACTCGGTTTTTGCAATAATTTAAGAAACATGGATTTTATGTTATTCAAATGTAAGAATGCATTTTTTACAAGACTATTTAGGTAGGTGTTAAAATCTAACTCAGATGCAAAACTCGGTATTTGTTTGCTTCGGTCAGATGTATAATTGATTATTTGCTATTAATTGATCATGGTGTAGTTTTATGTACTACGTGGGCCAGCATATGTTTGCTGCCAGAACTTCTGTCAGTGTTTACTCAATTTGGAATAAACAAGGTCTTGATACATTTGAATTAAATGAATTTGAATTTGTTTTTAATAAATAAAATATTTTTTTCTTTTACAACTCTTGAAATTTTACAACTTTCTAAATTACGTGGTTTTTAATAATAAATATAGCTATTTTCGAAGTGTATTGCAAATTATCAAAAGTGTGCTGTAACATATTGCAAAACACTTGTGAGCAGATTGTTGCACCTTTTTTTTAATAATCTAATAACTAACAATTAAAGTTGTTTTAATGTTTTTCTGGTATGTGCACATTTTATTTGCAAATGTTGGTCTTTGCATAAGATAGATGCAAAACTTGATTTTTGAATCCTTTAACTGTAATTATTTCTTAATATTATATGATTTTTAGAAGGAAATCAGTTTTCTAACCGTAAATGTCTACAGTGTTCCTTTTTAACACAATATGTGGTATATTAACTAAATTATTTTAAAAAATATTATACGCGTAATTTAAGTGTCAATTTACAATTTGTGGTGTTAAAAATATACACTAATATAAGTGGAAAAAAAGGCTGGGTCTATTGGGTCGGTCTTAAATCAACACCAAATTTTATTTTTTTTTTCTACATACCAGAAATTTCTCATAATTCTCATAAACTCGATTACACGTTAATATTTAAAATTTATTGTCAAATTACCTTTCCTAATATAGTAATATTACAAAAACAAACATAACACTCAGTACTGTGGACTATATACACACTGGTAAGTATTAAATGATTTAATTTTACTCTGTATCGTAGAGAAACATCAAACACCGTTTCGCGAAAGTAACTAACTCTATCAGAGAAAATGTAAAATCTATGCTGTCGTGTAAGGCAAGGTCAACTGCCAAAGAAGAAGGAAATACGTGCTTAGTTGCCTATAAATTATATAGGACAAACCCGTCTTCCCGCAAAAAATCCTGATCGCACGACTGGTTGCATATGTTACAGGTAAATAAATAAACGAATACATATCAATTAACTTAATTACATTCAACCGCAAAATTAACCGGACACTAGGTTTTCTTATGTCAAATTTGCGAAAACGCTCTGTATATTGATTTCACATGGACACACACATGTAAACACATGAAAGAAATAATGTTCAAGTTTTTTGGACTTTCACGTATCACGAGAATAATTTTTTGTTACCTACTTTTTTGGATATCTTTCAATCGTCAGTGTCTTACTTGTTTTCCACAGCTCTTTAATTTGTTTCGATTGCCGTTGCTTGTGTTTCTTGTGTTTTTGAGGTTTTCTTAAGAAAATAGAAAAGTTTTATTGTGAGAAATTTCGTAACGGATCCTGAAGACGCCGCTCAAGCTGTTGTTTTGCATAATGATGGACGCAATATCTAATATATCGGTAAATTGCTTGGCATCTCTCGACGAGGATGCCAAGCCAAGGGATGCCAAGAATGTATTTGACGCAATTCAAAGGTTCCGGGAAACTGGTTCTTACTCAAGAAGACCTGGCCCAGGGTGACCACGAGCAACAAATGAAGTTGTTTAGAGATCGACTCCAAGTTCTGCGAGAATGGATACTTCCTGGTATAGCTTTGACTAGAAGATTGGTAGGTGTTCATGATAACTTGGTTCCATCCGATACTGTACGAAGAAGGTTGAGGGAACAAAATTTAACACCTCATGCACCAGCTACTGGCCCTCCTTTGGACGCAGGTCATTGCAGGCACCGCTTGGAATTTTCGGTAACTCATGCCGATTGGGATATGGACGAATGACGATCTTCATGGAAGAGTCTCGTTTCACAAGGTATTCACCTGATCGTCGCCAAAAAGTGTTCAGACGACCTGAAGAACGATATGCCCAGTGCTAATTTTCTTCTAGAGAAAATTGGTGGTGAAGGGGTCATTTCTTTGGAAGCTCGTATGGCCCTTGTAACATTTCGGGGAGGTAGTTTCAATGCTGACAGGTACATCAGAGAGTGTTTAGAAGAGCATGTGGTACCTTTTGCGCTATTTGTACAAGAACATTTTCTCCTAATGCAGGATAATGCGCGACCGCACATAGTCCAGATAACTCGTCAATAACTCACGATGTTGGTATTCAGGTACTAGGGTGGCCACCCAGGAGTCCTAACCTAAACCCGATAGAGCACATGTGGGACCACCTAGGCAGAAGGATTAGGCTGAACTACGGCGAGTTCCATACAGTACTTCAGCTGGAACAGGCGCTGCTGAATAAATGGGAGCGGATACCCCAGGATGAGGCTGCTGCTTTGATACAAAGAATGTGAGCTGTCATTCAAGCTCGAGGAGGAAACATTCGATATTGAGCCATGTTTTTTCGCAGTTCTCTAATTTGTTTTCTTCAATTTTGCAAAAAATGTATTTTTTTATGTTATTAAAGTGAAATTTTCTATTATTTTGTAATGTAATATTTATTCTTGAAGATTCAATTAAAATTAATTTGATTCAAATCGAAATTATCCTGAAAAACTTACTGTCTGGTTAATTTTGCGGTTGAGTGTATATAGAGACTCTTCAAAAAAGATGATTGTTTTATACAACTACTGGTTCTAAAAATTGCAAATTCCAGCGCCGGCACTTGATCATCATGCAAAACACCTACTTCTTTAAATGTGATCGCATATACCGAGGACGCTAGCAGCATTTTACTTCGTCATTTATATCGTGATGTCGAGGTCGATACAACAAATTTGTTTTTCCATTCTGTATAAAGGAAGGCATTGTGATAGTTTGCACATGACTGGTTCACTTAGATCACTTGACACCCTTCCACTCACACACGGGGCCCTACACTATACAACCAACACGGAACACTGAGATGATAAACCTCTCAGGTATGTTCACTAATCATTGACATCAACCTCGACCTATACCGCGACCTCTGCCGCCAGCAGCGAGGCATCATCGGCATATTTGTATCCTTTTAGGAAAGAAAAACACCATGGATTTATGCTTTAACCCTTTCGATACGGGCAATATCGCCCGCTACTAATGCTCTGTGAATGAGGCATTATTGGTCGTTACGTAACCGCAAGGCAACCATTCTAATGACACTACCTTACCGTCCAATTATGTCAACCGAATGTTTCATTCTGTTCTCTTGTTCGTCGGTTACTTTCCTCTACTATTTTATTAACTAAATCTTCCGTAAAAATAGCTCAAAAACTTCTAATGCTGAAGAATTGTTGTAAATATTAGGAAGGGCCTGTAGTATTTTCATATACATGAATTTGGGGAATCCATTCACGTGAAAAAGTCCAATTATATTCGGCAGGTTCCGACGGAAGCTCATTATCAGTAAATTGTTGAGGAATATCGTCCACAAAATCGGGTAAAACACTATCAGTTTCCATTTCATCCTCGTAATTTTCATCTGAACTCTCACCGTTAAAATAATCCAAATTTTCATCTTCCCCCCCTCATTATTTCATTAGCATTTTCCTCCAGCTGTTTGTTGGGTAATATTTCCGTCGAGCATTTTGAAATCAGACAGCATATCAGTTTCAACTAACAGAAATCAGTGCGAAATGCAACTATTCAAGACGTGTATGCACCGCTTATTCCCTTGACCTATCATGGGCCATAGATAATGAAGTAGGTGGGCCATTGACGTTTTAGTACATTCCAATATAATATAAAATATAATAAATAAATTGACCGTGATCACACGACAACCGCTCCACATGAAAAATGCTTTTATAAAATCTCGTCAACCGTTCAGTGGGCACAAATTGTTTTGGCCGTGATAACACGGCAACCGTATCGAAAGGGTTAATAATTTTAGAATTTCAAATATTACTTCCGGGAATGTTATAAACCATAATGTATCAACTGTGACAAATAGGTTGTTTTTTGACCCCGGTATATCAGCTTTATGCCCAGTTCTATTTATTTTCTCTCTAATAAAATATCCAATGATTTAAATTTTGTAAGTTCATATGTTGGTTTATATCTTATTCAATATACATTCGGAGTATTTAATTTTCAAGACAGTTACAACAGAATTCCTAGCTGAGAGTGAAACAGAGCTCGGCGAACCTAAATAAAAGATCCACCTAGGAGCAAATTGAACTGACTTTAAAATACTGTTAAGAGGAAAACTTATATAAAGTATAATCCAACTGAATTGAAGACGAACATTTTTAATAGCAAACAGAACCTTTAAGGAGACATCAGAAACAGTTTTGCCTGTCTGTGAAAATTTAAACTTTTCTTAATTATTTTACGCAGAGAAACTTATTATCAATTTAGAAGGGATGCGCTTTTGTTTAAAATTCTAAGAAAGCGTCGAGTCGTTTGATTCGGATCTGATCAGCCACACTAATGAATATTCATCAAGTCAAAGTTGGCTTACACTAGCACGAATTATGCGACCTAACCAGTGGCGTATTATTTGTATTCAGATTGGAAGTGTACGAAAATTTCATACATCATTTAACCATTTGAAGGAGGCGTTTTTAGGCTTTTCTGATTAAGCTTAATTAATAAAACGGTTTGCTGAATTCCTTCGTTTAATAAACCTTTATTTTCATATTACATATTTAGAATATTTGATGATTGCGTTTATGAATAACATGACTACTTAAGAAATTCTTAATTAAGACTTTATTAGAAAGATCTATGTTAATTTTGTTAATTTAGAGATGGTAGCAGAGAACTTCATCTAGTTATTTACGTCGTATATCTTATGGCGGGTTTACATGCAGCTAAAGTGAGCAGGGAATTGGGCAGGGAAGTGGGCAGCGCGAGTATGTAAACACGTCGCTCGCGCTGCCACTGCTCATGCCAGAGCGCTGTCGCTGCGGCAGTTTCTACGTCCTCCATACGCGTACCAGCTGTATGTAAACAGTCACTTGCTTCAAGGCTGCTATAGGGCAGGACAGCGGGCAGCGCGAGTAGCAGCGGCAGTGGCTGCATGTAAAGCTAGTATTAGACATGATGATCAATTGAACGGGCGATCTGGTTGTGTAAGCGTCGTGTATATGTATTAAATAGAACTACACTCAGTTCCAAAAAAAGTGACGCACTTGATTTTTGACCTAACTTTTTTTCCTTTTTTTTTTTAACCAGTGGGTCGATTTCAGCGAGACTTTCCGGAGGCCTCTCGCGAGAACGTACCCTTCTCCCTAATTCATCTCACAAATGTTCTATAGGGTTCATATCGGGGCTTCTCGCAGGCCATTGTAATGTGGTGATACCCGTAGCTTCTAAAAAGTTTCGCACTATTGCTGCGGTGTGTGGTCGGGCATTATCCTGCATCAATATAAAATTATTGCCCACTAACTCTGCATGAGGTAAGACATACTGCTGTAAAATATAAATGTAGATTAGGCCTATCAACGTCCGCCTCACCGGAAAAACATGAAGGGGTGTCTTTCCATTCATTGAAATCCCTCCCCACACCATAACCGACCCACCATTAAAACTTTCGCATTCTGTTATTAAATTCTGATTAAATATTTCACCAGTCCTTCTCCACACTCTTTTCCTTCCATCCACCATGTTAAGGCAAAATCTTGACTCATCCGTAAACAAGACATTCGACCATTCAGGAATATTCCATTCTCCATAATTTTGAACGAAATTTCTTCTAGCAGCACGATGTTCGGGCAATAATTTAGGACCTTTTGCAGGTCTCCTAGCTTTTAAATTAACTTCTTTTAGACGTCTACATACCGTCTGCTTACTTACTGCAACACCACGAATTCGGCGAAGATCTTGCTGAACATTTGCCGCAGTATTTGATCCCGTAATATCCGCAATCTCAAGAAGCGATCATCTCTTGGAGAAGTTTTTCGAGGGCGACCAGAACCCACCCTTCGAGCAGCGCTTCCTGTTTGTTCGTACTTGCGGATCGCTCGGCGAGCAGTTGCTTCATGGACTCCCACTGCACGAGCGGCGTAACGTTTACTACGCCCATCTTTACTAAAGCAACTAATCTTGCTACTTGTTCAGGATTTATTTGAGGCATTTTATGTAATTTTAGTCTCTAAAACTTTTTTAATGAAACTTAATTAATGACACAACGACAAAGAGTCAAATATGGAGGCATACAACAAATTAATTGCTATGGCAACGGCAATTGTTTTTTAAAGGCAATGTGATCCTACAACGAAATAAATTTGTGGGATATACGCAAGGTTTCAGCAAAATAGCTGTAATTCGGAGAATTTTAGAGATAAATCAATGAATAAAAAAACAAAATGCTCGTAAAAGAAGCGTCTTTCATACAGAGTGTAAGCACTTTCTATACCATTACTTGATCAACACACAGGGTGAGTCAAAAATTAAGAAAAAAATATGGTTCAAGTTTTTCCACTACCATCCAGGAGGCTTTGAAAAAATGTCCACCTCTTTATTTTTTTTTGAAAGACAAAGAAATTACCTACCAACAAATAAAGAAAAATTAAAAATCGACCCACTGGTTTAAAAAAAAAAAAAAAAGGAAAAAAAGTTAGGTCAAAAATCAAGTTCGTCACTTTTTTTGGAACTGAGTGTATGTCGGGTTCAAAATGATCATTACGTTTTGCAACTTATATTTGCAAGTATATAGATAAAATTCGTAATTTAAAATGTGACGTCCAGTGTAATGCAAAGCTGGGGTCGACAAGTATTTTACACTGGAATAAGTGGAATAGATATTTAAAATGTAAAGAATACCTACAAAACAAAAATAAACGAATTTCCGTATGCCACATTTCTGTGACTTTTTATTTGTATTGTGTGTGTAATATTCCACTAAATGTATCGATTAAAGATCAGTTCCAAGTATTCTTTGAAATATATGTACCAACATGGGATTTACCGAAAAAACAAACAGCGAGTCGCAAATTAAATCGTATGAACAGTTCATTAACAAACCAAATTAAAAATGTATTACAAAATCAGAAAATATGGATAACAGCAGAAGAGACAATAGTTGCAAAAACAAGTCATGTAACAAATATATTAGCGCAATTTTCGACCCTGGTGGGCACACGTCACCATATTTAATTGCTACTAAAAGATTAAAAACTCTAAATGCAATATCTGTAAAAGAAATACTTACAAAAACGCTTGATATATCATAAGTATTGAAGTTAGTCGCTGATGTAGTACGATATATGGTTAAGGTTGGACAATCGCTGAAAAATATATACCCATATTTAATACACATAACCACTAACCAGCATTGTTGATATGCTTCAATTGATGGTCGAAGAAATTCTACGAAATTATCCCGAAGTTGATGCATTATTTGCAAATACAAAACAAATATTTGTTAAAGCTTCTAATGGTGTTAAAAGTTTCCATTGGGTTTATCCTGATCCCCGCAACAAAATAGGTTGCACGATGGGGAACATGGCTAGCGTCAGCTGGATCCTATCACCAGTATTGCAATACCTACTGCAGAATAAAGAGGTTTATCTGCAGTTAATTTTGAGCGATTCCAAAACCATTTCCGAGGTTCAGAAACATTTCAATGATCCTGAAGCAGAAGCGGCGATATTTGTGATTCATAGCAATTATACCATGATACTGCACATGGCCTATTCGAAGATTAGAAAATTCTTCATTGTCATTAAGACTTTTTAAATCTCATTCATAATCTGTAAAGTGAATTAAATATTTTAAAATAAAATTGGTATACAAGTGTGTAAGCGGTGTATTAATATTTTAAAACAAATGCGAAATATAAAAGCGATGTATTACTAATCGGTGTCTTAATGACTAATATTCTGCAAGTGATTTGGAAAGTTTCAAGTTTGCAAATAGTATTACTTCGGTAGATGCTGAAAGATCACTATTGATTTACACAAGTGTGTTTACACAACGAAGTAGATGTTTTTCAGCAGAGAACATAGAAACTCTGTTACTTATGCAAATGTTCGTAGGTGCACAATATCAGCCATTGTCTCCCGTACATGACATGTGAAAGATAAGTAGTTTTATGTCTGTAGGTAATATGTAGTTATTGTATTTGTTTATCATCTGCGTCATTATCGGGAACGTACTTGTGACGATACCGACAGCGGCCGTCATTGAGCAACTCTATTGATTATTTTATTATTGGCCATTCATTATACTACATCGACTATATGGCGAAAATTATTTACAATTCCTTCAAAATACGTTGTATGGGTTATTGAGTGACTCACCAGAATTACCTATCTTACCACGAAAAATATCCTTCTTCGCATTTTTAAAATAAATCCAAAAATAACTTTGGTATATGTACTATTTTACCACTCTTTAATTAGGCCCATTTTGTATATATATTTAATAGTAACATGACCTGTACGTGCATGAATATACATCCGACAGGTTTTGGCTATCAATCGCGGATGAAAATTTACCACATTTTTAACTCCAGTAAAGTGGCGCTGTTGGAAATAAATAAGTGGTAAAGATAGATACCAGGGTTCTTGTTTGTAGATATTTTTTACCGTTAGTATTTAACATTTATGGTTCCAACTTGTGCTAGTTCACATAGTCAGTATATATACATTTTATAATTTTAAACAACACATAATGTATTTATGTAACTAAGTACAGCAGAGTTTACAGAAATAGCTTGATGAAATTAGAGTTAAAAGATGGTGTTGTTAAATAATATGTCTTTCATAACCTCAACATTAAAATTACCAAAGCATTATAATAAGTCTATTTATGGATGATTAACATATTCCCGTACATAAAGTAAACTCTTGCTTTGCAAAATATATATATTGCATGACCACTACTTTTACCACCAAGAAGATACTTATAACGTGGACGTACTCGATTCATGAATATAAGGGATTTGCATTAATTGACTCTATCAATGATGACCAGGCTATTGATTCCAAGGCAGGAGGAGATTCTGATGCAGAAGATGATGATATTTTCAAAATTGGTAATCATCATCACATCCGAAGATCTAACCAATCCACTTGAACAAACTGAAGTTGAATCTGGTAATGAATGTGAGGATCCGTTTCATAAATCAGATGATATCGACATGGAACTAAAACTTCAGTGCACACAAATTCATTTCTGGATAAAGTTCATCGAGCGACACTAAGTATACAAACCCCAGCCAAAAAAAAGAAGAAGCCACAAAAATTCCGACACAAAGAGCAAGATGGTATTCTACTTGATAATGATTTATATGATAATGAGAACGAATTTTCCAGTGATTATGATTATAATTTCACAAAAAATAATACAAATCCAACATTATTGGCAACATTATCTTCAATTAATCATTTCGTCCTAATATTTCAGTTAACATAAATAATCCAGTAATATTATTTCATCATTTCTGACCACTGAGCTATTAGCTCTTATCGTGCGTTAAAGTAATTTGTATGCAATCAACGAGGATCAGAATTGAATCTGAGAGTCGAAGAGTTAAAGGCTTTCATTGGAATGCTAATAATAATGGGATTTGCAAATCTTCCCAGTTTGAGATTGTATTGGTCAACAGATCAAAATTTTTTTCAATGAAATAAGTGCAAGTAGACTCTTGAAAATCTTTAGACATCTGCATTTGACAGACGATGAAAAGATGCCTCAAAAAGGAATACTGAGTTACGACAAATTATATAAAATTAGGCCACTCATCACACACTGTCAAACAGTGTTCAAGCATAACTTCAGTCCAACCAGACAAATGTCTATTGATGAGAGTATGGTCGGTTTTAAATGTCGTTCAATATTAAAACAGTATATGCCCATGAAACCAATCAAGCAAGGTTTCAAGGTGTGGGCTATGGCTTGTGCAGAAACGGGATATATGATTAATTTTGAGATGTATAATAGCAAGATAGAGGATACCACACAAGAACCTTTAAGAAAACGTGTTGTACAAAATCTCATCAAATTATCATAATAAGGGATACTACTTATACTATAGGTAGAAATGTACTAATAGGAAATAAAAGAATTTAATTTGGAATTTGGAAAAAGTTGGTAAAAGATAGTTATGAGCTGGCCACATCAGACACATTTTTTTAATAGCAGCCTTCGAATTTTATTTTATTATAACCCATGAAATTCACATTAATTTCGTTTTTAAACGCACGTAATAATTTAATCGTTTTCAGAAAATTCGTCGCGTAACAATTCATTATTTAAAATTGTTTATGAATCTACATTCCATTTTGATTTGGAGAATTTTTGATGTTTCACATCAGTTAACAAATTTATGAAAATGTTAAAGAAGACAGAGTTATGTGAATAAGTAACTAATGAAGAAATAATTAATGACAAGGAAATAAAGGTATAAAAACATTTAGAAATATTTTAAACTAATAATTATTGTTCAATATGTTGTCCGCTTTGGTTTCTGCATAAGAATTTTTGAACGTGTTAGTCATTCGATGAGAAGAATGTTAGATGTGTGTATTTTAGCTGGAGGGAGTCACTTTGAATAGTTTGTGTGATAACAATGTTGTTGTGATTATTCCTTGTCTTCGGACTTAAATTATTATGACCAATGTAAGTTCAAATTTCCATTGTTTTAATACACTTCAAAACCCTATTTACACCCAAAACGTCTCATACAAGAAAGACGTGCTATTTTTTATATAATTTTAGATTTTCATTTTAACAGACTCGATGGAATAGTTAGAGCACGTGATAGTGTGACTAGACAATATCTTCATCGTCCTGCGGGTTCGAATCCCGCCACCGGAACTGGCAATATTGATGGGAATGATCGTGTGTCCGCGTTTTTTCATAAATGTAACCTTCGCACATGCAGCCTTTGCTTTGGATTCGGTGGTTGACTAATTTCTGTGGTGTATTTATATGTTATATGTTTTATAGACAGTGATTTTTAAAGAAACATTGAAATTCCGAAAACTCAGTAGCGTATTACTTTTGGGGAGGGTTATAATATCAAGCAAACTCACCTGGACGCCCCTGTTGAATTTGAAAATACTTTTAGAGCCAAAATTATTTCTTTAAGTACATATTAGACACAGCGAGTTTCATAAAAAAAAATTCTCACGTATTTCAGATATATTAAGAAAAATTCGAGGAATTTTTTTTTTTTTTTTTTTGAAGAAATCAGCACACTGTATCTCAGACAGGAAGCAGTTAAGGAAAAAACTACATTTGAGATTTTCATATCAAAATAGGTTCAGGAATCGTTTCGAGATTTTTGTCGATGTATCTCAGGATCACCCGCTGTAAATCATAATAATAATGCATGCAGTAGTGCCTCTTTATGAAGAATTTTAATTTTATTTGTCAGAAATAACCTAAATATCTAAATATATATATATATATATATATATATATATATATATATATATATATATATATATATATATATTCAGGGAAATAGTGCGTCCGACTTCGATATCTCGAGTTCTATTATAGCTAGAAACTTGATATAAAAACATAAAGAAACTAGACAAAAAAAGTCTATAACCGGAAATAATTTTCGATTGTACAGGGTGAGCCAAGACGATTCTACAGGATCAACTAACATTTTTTTAAATGAAATGCTATATATATCAGAACATTTTTTGAAATCTCTTTGTGGCCTCCTTTCACTCCTGCATTATTATTGACTTTCTCCTAACCACTTGGATGTAATAATTTTTTCTGTTGAAATTATATTATTTACACGTCTATTAAAAATACCACTACACTTACAACTTTCGATGTAAAGTAAAAATATGTTAGTACCAGTTATGAGATATCTGTATGATGACACTCAGCCATTTTCACTTCCAAACAGTATACAGGATGACCAAAAAGGATTTTTAAATTTAGAACTTTTTGAACTGAATTTTCTCAATTTTTTCAAATCGTATATTTTTGGAAAAAAAAAAAAAAAAAAAAAAAAAAAAAAAAAAAAAAAAAAAAAAAAAAAAAGAGAAAAAAAAAAAAAAAAAAAAAAAGGGGGAAAAAAAAAAAAAAAAGGAAAAAAAAAAAGAGAAAAAAAAAAAAAAAAGGGGGGGGGAAAAGGGGGGGGGGGGGGGGGGGGAAAAAAAAAAAAGGGGGGAAAAAAAAAAAAAAAAAAAAAAAAAAAAAAAAAAAAAAAAAAAGGGGGGAAAAAAGGAAAAAAAGGGGGAAAAAGGGGAAAAGAAGGAAAAAAAAGAGGGGGGGAAAAGAAAAAAAGAGGAGGGGGGGGGAAAAAAAGAAGAAGGGGGGGGGAAGGGGGGAAAAAAGGGGGGGGGGGGGGGGAAGGGGGGGGGAAAAGGGGGGGGGGGGGGGGGGGGGGGGGGGGGGAGGGGAGGGGGGGGGGGGGGAGAAAAGGGGGGGGAGGGGGGGGAAAAGGGGGGGGGGAAAAAGGGAAAAAGGAAGGAGGGGGGGGGGGGGGGGAAGAGAAAAGGAAAAAAGGGGGGAGGGGAAAAAAAAAAAAAAAGGGGGGGGAAAGGGGGGGAAGGGGGGGGGGGGAAAAAAAAAAAAAAAAGAAAAGGGGGGGGGGGGGGGGGAAAAGGGGGGGAAAAAAAAAAAAGGGGGGGGGGAAAAAAAAGGGGGGGGGGGGGGAGAAAGGGGGGAGGAAAAAGGGGGGAGAAAGGGGGGAAAGGGGAAAAAAAGAAAAAGGAAAAGGGAGGGGGAAGGGGAGGGGAGGGGGGGGAAGGGGGGGGGGGGGGGGGGGGGGGGGGGAAAAAAAAAAAAAAAAAAAAAAAAAAAGAAGGGGGGAAAAAAAAGAAAAGAAGAGGGGGGGAGAAGAGGGGGGGGGGGGAAAAGGGGGAGGGGGGGGGGGGGGAAAAAAAGGGGGAAGGGGGGGAAGGAGGGGGGGGGGGGGGGGGGGGAAAAAAAAGAAGGGGGAAAAAAAGGGGGGGGGAAGGAGGGGGGGGGGGGGAGAGGGGGGGGAGAAAAGAGGGGGGGGGGGGGGGGAAAGAAAAAAGAGGAGGGGGGGGGGGGGGGGGGGGGGGGGGGGGGGGGGGGGGGGGGGGGGGGGGGGGGGGGGGGGGGGGGGGGGGGGGGGGGGGGGGGGGGGGGGGGGGGGGGGGGGGGGGGGGGGGAGGGGGGGGGGGGGGGGGGGGGGGGGGGGGGGGGGGGGGGGGGGGGGGGGGGGGGGGGGGGGGGGGGGGGGGGGGGGGGGGGGGGGGGGGGGGGGGGGGGGGGGGGGGGGGGGGGGGGGGGGGGGGGGGGGGGGGGGGGGGGGGGGGGGGGGGGGGGGGGGGGGGGGGGGGGGGGGGGGGGGGGGGGGGGGGGGGGGGGGGGGGGGGGGGGGGGGGGGGGGGGGGGGGGGGGGGGGGGGGGGGGGGGGGGGGGGGGGGGGGGGGGGGGGGGGGGGGGGGGGGGGGGGGGGGGGGGGGGGGGGGGGGGGGGGGGGGGGGGGGGGGGGGGGGGGGGGGGGGGGGGGGGGGGGGGGGGGGGGGGGGGGGGGGGGGGGGGGGGGGGGGGGGGGGGGGGGGGGGGGGGGGGGGGGGGGGGTGGGGGGGGGGGGGGGGGGGGGGGGGGGGGGGGGGGGGGGGGGGGGGGGGGGGGGGGGGGGGGGGGGGGGGGGGGGGGGGGGGGGGGGGGGGGGGGGGGGGGGGGGGGGGGGGGGGGGGGGGGGGGGGGGGGGGGGGGGGGGGGGGGGGGGGGGGGGGGGGGGGGGGGGGGGGGGGGGGGGGGGGGGGGGGGGGGGGGGGGGGGGGGGGGGGGGGGGGGGGGGGGGGGGGGGGGGGGGGGGGGGGGGGGGGGGGGGGGGGGGGGGGGGGGGGGGGGGGGGGGGGGGGGGGGGGGGGGGGGGGGGGGGGGGGGGGGGGGGGGGGGGGGGGGGGGGGGGGGGGGGGGGGGGGGGGGGGGGGGGGGGGGGGGGGGGGGGGGGGGGGGGGGGGGGGGGGGGGGGGGGGGGGGGGGGGGGGGGGGGGGGGGGGGGGGGGGGGGGTTGGGGGGGGGGGGGGGGGGGGGGGGGGGGGGGGGGGGGGGGGGGGGGGGGGGGGGGGGGGGGGGGGGGGGGGGGGGGGGGGGGGGGGGGGGGGGGGGGGGGGGGGGGGGGGGGGGGGGGGGGGGGGGGGGGGGGGGGGGGGGGGGGGGGGGGGGGGGGGGGGGGGGTGGGGGGGGGGGGGGGGGGGGGGGGGGGGGGGGGGGGGGGGGGGGGGGGGGGGGGGGGGGGGGGGGGGGGGGGGGGGGGGGGGGGGGGGGGGGGGGGGGGGGGGGGGGGGGGGGGGGGGGGGGGCGATGGGATGTAAGATTGAAAAACGAACGTTTTCTGTACGGCATTCCTATAGCTATTTGTGACCATTTTCAATTTATTGAGAAATAACTGCAAAATTCAGAAAGAAAAATTAAAAATGAGGTTTTTTTTTTCAAGAGAAGGTATTATAATAAGTGTGTTACATGATGTCCATAAAACATCACACCAACAACAATCCAAAATTTGAAGGAAAGGATAATAACTACTTTTATGAACAGCAGTAACCTCTTTCCAAAAAAGCATAAAAATGTGTGTCAATCAAAATGGCCAACATGGGGAGCACTTTTTATATCTTCTTTAGAATTACAAAAAAAAATGTATTTTTAATTTTTATTATTGAATTTTGCAGTTATTGTTCAATAAATCGAAAATGGTTACAAATAGCCAGAGGGATGTACGTACAAAAAATATTCATCGTTCAACTGGACATCACATCGAAAAATATACATATAGGGTGTTCCAATTAAAAAAAATTGAGAAAATTCAGTTCAAATAGTTGTAAATTTAAAAATTAATTTTGGCCACCGTGTATACTCTTAGGAAGTGAAAATGGCTGAGTGTCATCACACAGATGTCTCATAACTGGTATTAACATATTTTTTCTTAAAATCGATGATTATGACTGTAGTGATTTTTTTATGTACCCGTGTAAATAAAAAATATCAACAAAAAAATCATTACATTACATCCAAGTGATTGGGAGAGAGTCAATAATAATATAGGAGTGGAAGGAGGCCACAAGAGATTTCAAAAAAATGTTCTTATATATAGCATTCCTTTTAAAAAAAAATTGATTTGACCCTGTAGAATCGTCTTGGCTCACCCTGTATATTGGAAGGTCATTTCCGGTTATAGACTTTTTTGTCTAGTTTACTTATGTTTTTAAATCAAGTTTCTAGCTATCATAGAACTGGACATGTTGAAGTCGGACGCACTATTGCTTCACCCTGTATATGTTTAATATTTATTAAAATAACTCATTTTGTGAGACGCTACTGGACCTAATATCAATTTTTACTTGTCTTGTGGGTGTTTAAACTATTGGATGCATGCCAGTTTGAGCGTAGCATAACTATTCCGAACTTGGCTTTTTATGGTCCTGAAATTACAATATTTATGGTGTGTTTTGCGCCAACCGCCATGAAATATAATATTAATCTTAACTAGAAAGGCGTGGATTTCCGGGGTTTATTTATTTATTTCTTATTCTCGACAATTTTACGACCATTATAGATAATTGTATTTGATTACAAGTTGCCAAAAGAGATGGAAGTACAGTATTTTAAAATGGTACATGTAATATATGTCGAAAACGAAAACGGAGTATTTAGTAAATTTTAGGTATGCGGTGAACGCATTAGGAAGAGCACATTAATCAATAACTAAAATATACAAGATGCCCATTAACACGTTAACTGCAATATATATCCTCGGCGGCATATAACGCTTATAATTCTCATGCAGTGGTAAAATAGTAAATTTTACCACCGCATGAGAATTATAAGCAATACGTGCCGCTGAGGATATGTATCGCTGTTAACGCCATTATGTGCGGATGCAATAAAAATATTATTCTGCAGCCTAGTTCAATGATACAAATAGTAAATGAAATGACATTTCCAACATTCTCATGTAGTAGTAACAATTTGTTACATACCTTCTGGGATATATATTGTACAGAAATTATTTGTATTACGTCCATGCGGTACATATCCCCAGGAGCTTGTATGATACTTAATGAATAGTTCAGTCTACATTATGTGAGAGTGCAATATCTTTATTTAGTTTGTATGTACGTTTACACAAGTTTACACTATGTCATAATGATGTCTAAACTGACAAGAAGGTCCGGCGAGTAATAAGTCTTTATTTGGATTGTCCAGGACAGCCTGGTTATTGCTTAACCTATTTCAATAAAGATTATATTAAAGTATATTTATTATCCATATTTTGCTAGTTATTGTAAAATTTTAGTAAATAGATAAAATAAATAAATAAAAAGCTGATAAAAGTAGTATGATTTCAAACACTTCATTGAATTTGTATTGAAAAGTGTATTATTGTTATACGGTTCTAGTCGCCGGAGACATGTACTGTTCAAATTGTAGGAAGACCACGACCTAAACTATCTATCAATGTAATATTTATGTTAAAAAATATTTCCGCCGAATGTTAGATGGCGCCTTAAAGTATAAGTGCTTACATGCCCCGGAAGATATGTACCGCATACAGCAGAAAATAAGTTACGTACATAAAATTTCTAATTTTTCAGCGCCACAGTCAACGTGTTGAAGAATGGAAATTTTTTTAATTCAAATTTGGCATATGGGGTTTTTTTGGGTCGCTAAGAAAAGTCGTGTTATTAATTAAAGAGAATAACGTAGAGTGCGCTGGGAACACCTAATTTTTTCTTATGCTTTGGGCATTCATTTTTTGCTGATAAATTTTTTAGAAAAGGAATGCATTTTTTTAGTGCAACATTAAATTGTATATAAAAAGTATACTTGCTTTTCGGTAAAATGCACCGATTTCGAGAAACTTGCAGTTTCCTGCCGCAAAATGTACCTGTTGAGTTTTCACTAAATTAAATTTTTATTCCTTTTTTATTTTAGATTTTATTAATTTTAAGGTACTAATTAGAATTTAAATTTGACTTTAATTTGCCGTTAATTAGTTTAAACCTGTACATACATCGCGAATATATATTTTTCTGGATATTCCAATAATTGGGCGACAAAAACCTAGTGGAATGTATAGAAAAAAAGAACACACATGTATAGACAGTACTACTTTAGCAAGTGCAGCGCTCGCATATATCTATAGTATATCTTTTTCACCTTTTCTGTTAATAATTAACTATTAGTCATATTGACTGCGCTTCTTTATGGGGCCTAGTCGGGAAAAAGCTTTGGATAGCTGTGTCATTCTGTAGAAAGTTTTTATACATGCGCCGCTGCATAATTTTGCTCTTGACTATACCTTCACTGGACGTTTTATTCACCGACTTCATTGAGATGCGATTCCCGATAGAGGTAAGACTTACTTGCTCCATTTGTAGTGACAAAGATACTTATTTAGAAAATTCTTTAACCAAATAGTACGGAATAATAGTTTGAAACTTGCTGAGCATAATTATGAAGATTCATTCTAGACGACATGTATGAATTTTACCTCGAATTTTACCGATTGATATCATAATTCAGGAGCTAATCACGTCCAAATTTCACTTATATTTACAGTATAAATTTCCCCTACATAAAGTGAAAATTGATTAAAATAGATATACATGTACCCTCTAGTACACTTTCAACTACTGATCCTCCAAATTTGGTGTAATTTGACCAAACCGTATGGAAGAAATAAATTGTGAAAAATTACCCTACAAACACTGGTTCGATTAGCCCTCTTAAACTATTAGAACTTTTATTGTTTTCAAATTTGCTTTACAAACTGCTAAAACGACTTGTACATGGCTATTGGCTCTACCATAACTCGCAGCATCCAGAACAAAGATGGCCCTCAGGAAGACGCGCCAAGGAGAAAGGTGAGTCGACTATATAAAAGACATACTCAGATAAATCCGTTTATTTGCTCTTTCGCGATAAATCCCAAGATTACACATATCATTTTTACCATTTTTCTCTCGCTGATCTTTAAGCATAAAGGGAATCATAATTATTTAAAGCCCGTACAGTACTGAAATATTAACGTTATTTTAATCTAGTAGGTACATGGCACCCAGTTATTCGCCCTAATTAATAACACGACTTTTCTTAGTCCCAAATTTGGATAAAATAACAAACAATTTCTACTTAAAATTTTTGAGAAATAAAATCAAGAAAAACATCGTCTTATAAAAATTACTTACAATCCGTCGAAAATAAATTGGCAACTGACCTAAAAAGCTTCTGGGCGTATGTCAACAATAAAAAGGAATCTAGTTCATTACCCAATACCATGACCAATTCCTTTGCTGATAACTTTAACTCTTCCTATATTCTGTCAAGTCATAATGTAGGCTATTCCACAGATACGAGCGATAATATTAACATTATAATTACAATGATAACTGAACGCCTGTTAAATATTTTTAAGAAAATTAAACCGAAATATACTGCAGGAGCTGATGATGGCCTGCCTGCTTTTTTCTTTATTGTTGAAGCATATTAGCTGCACTACTAGGTCACATTTTTAACCTATGTTTGCAAATACATTTCCTGATAAGTGGAAAGTCTAAAAAATTTGACCAACTCACAAAAAAGGCAGTAAATGTGATATACAGAACCACCGCAATATAACAACTATAAATAATGTTGATAATGTATACAAAATTGTCTTAGATAACATGCTTACTCCACAAGTTCATCGAACCGTTTGTATTAATCAACACCGGGTTCTGTCATATAACGTTCCACAACTACGAACCTACTTTGCATAACATATTGTAGTAATTAGTGGAAATTATAGATATACTATAGTATTTTAGTAAAAGAAATATATTCCTTGTGCTTTAATCTAGAATTAATTAATTATTTTGTATTTTATTTACCTAACAGCAATCAGTTCAGGACCATAGATCTATGGAATTTATTTCTCAATCAGGAGTTCCACAGGGTTCGGTATTGGGACCCTTGTTATTTATTATATTCATAAATGATATCGTACTTGACCTCCAATCTCCATCTCTTCATACGTTGACTAGTGCAGCACATATATATTGTCTCTAAACATTAGTAACTGCAATATGGTTTCATTTACCAGGAAGTTAAACAATTTATAATAATTCGAGTACGATATTAACAGTACTATACTGGAACATTGGGACAGTTTTAAAAATCTAGGTGTCACTTTCAATACCCAACTTTCTCTTAGGAGCATACAAATAATATCACATCATCTTCCTTTAAAAAGCTTGGTATTATTATGCGTAACTTTCGTGATTTTCATAAAATCGCTACACTAATGACTTTATACAACGTGCTGGTACGACCTAGGCTTGAGTATGCAAGTGTGATTTGGGACCCATTCTACGATATTAATAATATTGAAGTTATTTAAAGAGTTTTTAAAATTTCTGTTATTAAAAATTGACCTTATATATCCCCCTGCGGGCTATGGGCGAAAAACTATTGTTGCTAAATCGTTCCTCATACAGTTCTATGAAGCATCGTGCATGAATGTGGATGTGGATCTTACATCCTTATTTTATGTACCAAATGCACACAGAGATTTTAATGTTTTCTCCATTTTACGTTATGTGCTGTAATTATCAAGTTACTGAAAAAGGTGTTGATATTTTTAATAGTAAACTAAGTCAAATTAAGTCAACATTTTGTTGCTTATACATTAATCCCCTTAATTTATATAAAATTTCATATGATTTATGTTATATATATATATATATATATATATATATATATATATATATATATATATATATATATATATATAAATACATACACACACACACACACACATCATGTTAGTACTCTATTTCCGGCCCTTTAAATGGAATGAAAATTCTGTTGGGCAAGTGTACCTATGTAAAATAAATGAAATTGCTTATGAAGGCCGATAACTTCTTAAGGAAGCAAGATGGTACTATTAGGCTAAATCAATTTTTTTGTACTCAAACAACCTACTGTTGAAGTTTAGCACGTTCTTTAATGTATACCCTGTATATAATAAATTTAGCTTACTATCATTTGAAACCTATCTAGCTTATCCAGTTTTCCCAATTTTTTTAAAATAATTTACATTGATGAGTATTTCACCAACCAAGATGGCATCATCTGGGAATGATAGAAAACGATTTTTAGCGTCATATTAAAGTTTCTAACTCCCTCAAAAGCAAATTATTAGATTTTACAAAATAATTATTGTAATAGTGCTTGCAAATAAATTACAAGTAGTAAAAGCATACAAGTAGTATCATCATGTGTTTTCATCTATGTTTTATTTTAAACTACTGAAATATACATTCCCTCAACCCTAGAACCAATGTAACTGTATTTTGTATAAATTATATGAACATTGAACTAACAATGAATTGTTAACTGTTAAAATGGACTTTAAAATTTGCCGTTTTTGCAACTGGCAGGTGGGCACAGAGATTTTATCAAAATAGCTTGGCCGCTGTTATGAATTCGAAATATGGAGGATACATCGATATTCAATCTAGATTATATATGAAATAGCGTGTATCTAAAAAACATAAAACAATTGTACAATGATTAAATGCTCCCCCTGCTGCGTGTTTAGAACATAAAAAGCAAACAAGAAAATATGATCTTTGATTACCAAATTTGATTTGATAAAATTCTATTGTTTTTATTAATTTATTGTACATTGTTATATACTTATATATTAATGTACCTACATATGCAAAAAAAACATTGAATAGATAAAATGGCAAATTTAAAAATGTTTAGTAATACCTACAATTTAAGTTTAGTAAATTCAAAATGGAGTTGCATAGGATAAAGTCAATATTTATTCTCAAAGCGTACATAAATCTTATTACAAATATTTTCACAGGTAGGATAGGGAACCGGAATTCGCACGACATTTCCTTAAGTAAATATTTAATTAAATATTATTTCACTATACACAAAGATGAAATATCGCCTTTCCTGAAATTTTATATTAAAATTCTTTCATAAATCCTTCTTAGTATGTTACCACAAGCAAGATTAAATTTTTATAATGCAATGAACGTTAAGATATTCTGAACTGCTTTTTGCGAGAATACTTAAAAATTTTCTTAATAAACCAGGGACTTTGGATGTGTAAATTCTTAAAATCAATTTTTTTAGAATGTGACAAGATTTGGATAAAATTAAGCATAGCTAATTGAAATATTACATTTCAAATTAAGACAATTAATGTAGGTACATACCTATTATTATTTTTTATTATAAGGGATAAATAAACACACCACATAAATTTTTATGTGATGTGTTCATTTGTATACCTGTAATATATGCAACCAGCATAATCAGTATTGAGACTGGAACTTGCAAGAAGGCGGGATAATTATACGTAGCTTGGCACTTATTCCTCAGTTAGCTTGACAATACTTTAGTTTATGGTTATTACGCTAACATTCTCGTAAAAAACGAGAGGATTTTTTTTATGATTTGTGTGTTAAAAATAATAATGTATCAGTGGCGACTGTCGAAATTTTGTTATGACATATCTTAGTATTGGATCATGGGAACCAAGCGATATTTTATGGCATAACTAGCAAGAAAGAAAGTTGAAAATTATTTTTTAAACACTGTAAAATATTTGCAAAATTTTTTTCAAAATTAGGTGGAAAACATATAGAGAAGTGTCCAATTTCATCACATTGTTTTGATTTTTTTTTTTATATTCCGTTTTCATTGTGCAAATTTCAAAGAAAAATCGATACTTTTTTAGTTTCAAATATTTTGAAATATGTCATTATATTTTAACTTCTGAAAACAAATGTTTTGTAAATATTGTATAAATTATCTAAATAATAACCTAGTGATGGACACAATTTTGTCATTTTTTTTTCGCAAATTTCAACAGGAACAAGAAATTGGGATAAAATACAATGTGCAAAACTCGTGAAAATTATCTGCGCAGTTTGTCAATGCCTGTCCATGTGAACTATTTAGAATTTGTACCATTAACCTCGGTAGATGTGGAACATTCATTTTCCTATGTACAGACCAAATCGATATTAGTTGTGACCATCTATGCTAATGCGATGGCAGACATCAGTCATTCTGAATAATATATTGTATCAAGTGGTATGTATTTAATTATTCATTTTACAATTTTGCTTTCATGTGTTTACGTATGTCTTTCTCTCAACCATGAGACAGTAGTAGCTACCGGTCCTGGACTCTGGTTCAGTTTTCTCTTCCTAATCATAACAATCAGATATAAAATAAAACAAATAGAAAAATTATAATAATTGCCAAGAGAACTGTATCTCCAGACGCAAACTTCTAATTTATTATTTACTAAGTCACCAAGGAAAAGAAATTATGAAAAAAAAAATCATATGAAAAGAAATGTGTGAAGGTACCTAACGAAAGAAAAAGATATTTTCAATAGGTCGGTTATTTGATTACAAAACTGTTCACGTTATATGTCAAATCAAATATAAATTAATAATAGATAATTTGATATCCATGAAACCTAAATAATGTTATACCTTTATAATTTGTTAGAATTTTTAGTTGGCTATACCTACGATAATTTAATTTAATTTTTCAACTTTATACTTTTTACTTTACTAATAAAACATTTAATATAAGTTATCTCTCTTTTTTTTTTAAACCTTAAGAAGGTTATCCTTAAGCGCATTGCCACGATCGAAGAGGAATCATAGAATAAAATAGTACCTATATCTATTTTTAAAATTTTCCATTTTCTTTGTATCGTCTTCATTCTTTGAAAATTGTGAATTATTTTTACTATTTTGTTAGTATACAGTTCATAAATTTCCTTTCTTCAATTAAAAAAAAAATTGTTTCAGTAAAATATATGATATAATTGGAATAAATGTCATAGTAACGTCATTAACCTAACTTTTTGTAAATCAAGTAGTAAATAAGCATATCGCACAATCATCAACATACTGACAGTAAGGGCCCAAGCTACAAAAAAGGAAACCTATAAATACTCTTGTGTTTAATTGATTGATGATGACTAATAATCATTAATATGCTCTAATTTCTGTTTTGATTCATACTGTAAAATATCACCGATGCTCTTACTACAACACAAGTTTTATATTCTGTGCATATTCTCAAGTTGCGTCATGTCGTTGATCTATTATCCTAAAATAAAAACCACTTAATTGTGACATTTTCTCGTATACATCATTTTATTCACTCTCGACTGCTCTAGGTTATAACTTTGCGACTACCATAGAAGGTACCTTTTGATACCAATAATATATATTTTCTAATTAATGTAATATCTGAATATATAATAACTTTCAGTGACAATAGTAGATGGACTTACATAAATTTATTTTTGTTATTATAAACCAAACATTAATAGATGCATAATATTGAGTAACATTGACAGATGGACTTACAAAATTTTATTTATTAATATAAGCCAAATATTAATAGATACAAAATTTTAGTACTGTAATACTTTGCACGATTTATGTATATCGTATTTCATAATCAATTAATATAAATATAAACATATATTACAAACTTAGGTTGCAGAGTTGAAATGATAAAATAAAAATAAAACAGAAATCTAGGGTAAAACCTAGTAGATAAGAAAATTCCTACTCAGAATTAATCGTGATTTGCCACCACCATC
>JANEYF010002842.1:0-40818 GCA_029963845.1 Rhamnusium bicolor | reverse complement strand
GCTGAATAAGTAATTAGTAAGTAATTAATTCATTACTGCCCAGCTCTGTATGACATATGTCCGTAATATAGATAGATATATGTACACTGTACCAAAACTGATAAAATGAAATATCACATAGGAATTTTCTGTCATGTCCACAATTAGATTGAAAGTTGAGTAATTACAAGTTTTCGAAGTATAATATTCAGGTAAATTTTAGGTTTATTACTAAGGGTAATAATCTAAAGATTTTAATTACTGTCGGGTGGTTTGGGAATTAATCGCTTAATACGGGGTTATTTTGTGGATATGAGAAATTATGAAGTCGACGTCCATGTTAATCGATCACTAATTCTATTTTGCGTTAAATTTTAACCGATGAAATGTCTCAAGATACACTTCGGACACGCCGTTTAACACGAATTGTTCTTAGTTTTAATTATGTAAAATGTATCTATGGAAGTTGTAAAAGACGGTAGTTTCACAAGGCCCATTTATTTAATTATATTGAACCCTTTAATCGATTCGCCGAGATTGTGGGCGTAAGATTGATATATTTTACTGATTATTTACTTCAACAAACTTAATTTATTTGCTCCCAAAGATTCATAATATAATTTAAATAATTAAATAATTAAAATGACTTCTCGCATTTACATTTTAGATTATTTTTTCTAGGATGGGAAGGCTTCTCAAACACACGTATATCTAAAGAGCCCATATCATTCATTAATGTCCAGGCATTTAAAATATTCTTTCAGGATTACACAATTACCAAAATAATTTGTAGATGAGGTACATTTATTTTTTGAAAATGAAAATTTAAATGAACATTCAGCTGGTATTATATACAATTAATTAAATATTAACAGTCACGGCCATATATGAATAATTATCTGTATACAGGAGGGGCAATAGTGCGTCGGCCTCGATATCTCGAGTTCTACGATAGCTAGAAATTTTTTAAAAAATTGCAAGTAAACTAGATAAAAAGTCTATAACTGGAAATTATTTTCGAACATACAGGGCGAGCCAAGACGAAATTACAGGACCAAGTGCCTTTTTTTAAATGGGATGCTATGTATATCAGTACATTTTTTGAAGCCTCTTTCTAGGCTCTATTCAGTCCTATATTATTATTGGCCATCTCCCAACCACTTTGATGTAATGAATTTTTTTGTTGAAATAATGCCATCTGCAGATGGATATTAAAAAAATCACCACAGTCACAATTATGGGTTTTAAGAAAAACTTATGTGAATACCAGTTACGAGACATCTAATTAATATTTTTGAATCATTTTCATTTCCTAAAAAATCAGTATTCAATTAAGAACTTTTAAATTGAATTTTCTCAATTTTTTCAAATGGAACACCCTGTATATTTTTCAACTATGTGATGTAAAAATGAAAAACAACAATTTTTGTTAAGTACTTCCCTATGGCTAATTGCAACCATTTTCGTTTTATAAATAAATAAGTGTCAAATTCAAGAATAAACTTAAAAAAAGAGGTTCCCTCAAATAATTCATTAGAAAAATTTATAATAGGTGTTCGACCCATTTTGATTGACACACGTCTTTATGCAATTTTGAAATGAGGCCATTTAGTGGTACCATTTCCATTGAAATGAGTAAATAGTATTTAACCAGTCCTGTACTGTTTTGTCCATTTTTTTGCTGTTTTCGTTATTCGACAAGCAATAAAACCTCAGTTTGGTATAAACTGTCGTGTACAAAGGAGCATTTATCACACTTATCGGTCGTTAGTTACAATTTGTATTGAATTTAAAATATTTGGAATTTTACAATATCAATTTTAATAAAGCGGAACTTGTAGACATGACTTTTGTTTTGGGCGAGTCAGACAGAAATTGTTTACTTGTCAATAGAATTTATCACCAACGTTATCCTGAAAGAAGGCTTCCTGATGTCAGCACCTTCCAAAACCTTCTCGACAGATTTCTGGAAACTGGAAATGTCGAATATAAAAAAAGTGAAAGAATAAAACGTGTTGTGAACGAAGAAAATGGGTTTTCTGTGGTGCTGGCAACGGTTGAGAATCCCCATGTTAGTCAAAGAGAAGTGACCTCATTAGTAGGAATAAGTAGACGGTCTGTGGGTCGAATCTTAAAAACAAATAAGTTGCATGCATATCATATTCAAATGCACCAGGAATTAATTATCTGATGACGATTTTTAAAAGCGCCTACAATTTTGTAATTGGGTCAGAGGTAAAATGCAAGTTGATGTCAACTTCTTCAATAATGTTTTATTCACTGATGAGGCAACTTTTCATAAAAATGGATTTGTTAATAGGCACAATTTCCATTATTATGCTTCGGAAAATCCTCACTTTTTATGCAAGTTGATAACCAACACAGATGGTCTATAAACGTTTGGGGAGGAATTATTGGAGAACATGTAATAGGGCCACATTTCTTTGATGGTACATTGACTGGAGCTATTTATTTTCATTTTTTTGGAAAACTATCTACCACAATTATTGATAAATCTCCCTGGAAGAATTCGAAATAGGATGTGGTTTCAGCAAGATGGTGCTCCACCACATTATTTAAATGCAGTTAGAGACCACTTAAATAATACCTACCCTCATCAATGGATTGGAAGAAATGGACCCACTAAATGGCCTGCTAGATCCCTAGATCTTACAAAAATGGATTTCTTTTTATGGGGATACGTGAAGGAAATTGTTTATAGAGACACACCAACAACAATACAAATATGAAGGAAAGAATAATAACTGCCTTTAGATCTATCACACCTTCAGTTTTAGGAACAGTGGGAAACTCATTTCAAAAGCGTATAGAGATGTGTGTCAATCAAAATGGCCAACATGTGGATCATTTATTATAATGTTTTCTACTGAGTTATTTGAAGAAACCTCTTTTTTTAAGTTTATTTTTGAATGTTGTAATTATTGCTCAATAAAACGAAAATGGTTGCAATTAGCCATAGGGAAGTACTTACAAAAAAATGTTCGTTTTTCATTTTTACATTACATCGTTGAAAAATATACAGGGTATTCCATTTGAAAAAATTGAGATCTCAATTTAAAAAGTTCTTAATTGAATACTAATTTTTGGCCACCCTGTACATTTTTAGGAAATGAAAATGATTCAAAAACATTAATTAGATGTCTCGTAACTGGTATTTACATAAGTTTTTCTTAAAACCCATAATTGTGACTGTGGTGATTTTTTTAATATCCATCTGCAGATGGCATTATTTCAACAAAAAAATTCATTACACCAAAGTGGTTGGGAGATAGCCAATAATAATATAGGAATGAATAGAGCCTAGAAAGAGGCTTCAAAAAATGTACTGATATATATATAGCATTCCATTTAAAAAAAAGGTACTTGGTCCTGTAATTTCGTCTTGGCTCGCCCTGTATGTTCGAAAATAATTTCCAGTTATAGACTTTTTTATCTAGTTTACTTGCAATTTTTTAAAAAATTTCTAGCTATCGTAGAACTCGAAATATCGAGATCCGCCGCACTATTGCCCCACCCTGTATATGTTCAAATACAAGTATAATGCTTAATGTTCTATCTATCAAAAACAATTTAAGGCATTACTGGAAATTATGGCTGATGTTTCGTTTCTGAAGCCATATACATATGTATATAATCGGCACACCTTTATAATACATTTTCTTATAAAAGTTGAATACATATATTGAAAGAAATAGTGGATAACAATCAGGGCTGGACTGCTATACAACAAAATTTTCCGGTAAATCACAAAACAGATCAGAAGGGACAAGATTTGTTTAATCAATATAAAAAACTGAGGTGTGGCCACATAAATTTGCGTTACTCGTTGTCGAAAATATTTACAGCATATTAGATAAAAATTCAAAAAAATTGCATATGTTGCATTAAAGACTAGTTAGAATATTTCTCTAAGTACTTTAAAACCGCATAACTTTCGAAATATTAAAATGAAATCTAAACACGCACACATAAACTGCCACATCTAGTTCTGATTCCGGAAGACTAGAGGTTTGCTCCAACAGACAATCCGGGACGGTTCCCAATTTGATATTCTGATTTGATTGGTTCAGATGTGGTTCGGATTCAAGGACTATAAATGAATAAATGAAAAATAGATTATCGCTATAAGACATACGACATACAGCATTTTAAAGCTGTTAAAGTTTTTCACGATTTTTCTTTAATAATAAAAAATCAAGTAAAAAATATATGCGTAAATTCTTTTTGAATCCTTGTAATTTTCCAAGATATTAATTTTTTTATCGAGGTATGTGCTCGATAGATAATTCACGCACGATAATCTACAATGGCGGAAAATAAAAAATGTATTATTTGTTGCTTAGGTATATCATTTTTATCCTTTGACACAATTTAACTTTGGTCTCTTTTCATCAAACCTTAATTAAAGGTAAAAAAAACCTCTACAAATTACCCACATTTTTTGATAACTGTTCTATCCATTCTAAATGTTACAAAAGTTATTCTCTCTGTACAGTGTTCACTGGATAGAAGAACAGAGTAGGTATTGGAAGTCAACTAATTGGAATAGAAAAGTTAAATTTAATTTCACCTATTTGCAAGTATACGAAAAAAGTGTAGATATATTTCTTGTCGTATTAGTGGGCATCAATAATATGATAAATTACTAATTGTAAAAAAGTGAGCGGAGATTTTTGAAAATTTCGAAAATAGATTTTTGGTTTATGTTTCTAAAATTGAACAATACTGAGTCAGTAGAGATTTTTGCCCGACAAAAGGTGGGGTAAAATGATTTTTTGTATGTTGTTTAGGTCGGGATCCTTGATGAAAAATCCAAGTTTTCGACCTGGGGGGCAGCCGCCATTTTGAATAAAAGATGCAAGACATTGTTTTTTTCAAAATATTTCCGCAATGGTTGATCCAATGACAAAAATGTCAATTAAAGAGGACAAAATTCCATAATTTTTTTTGTAAATCTAATATGTAACGAGTTACACCGGCCGAAAGATGAACATTTTTCAAAAAATCGTCAAACTTAAGATTTTCATCAGGGTCCTGACCTAAACAATATACATCAAATGGTTCCTACCCCATCTTTGTAAGGTCTTTTTTGTTTCTACCGACAGGAGTACAAGAGAATTAAATTAAGCAACACAGGTAATACAACCCCCTTGTATCCCTGAAGGTACCTCAAGGTACCTTGTGTGGAAGAGGGCTACACATTTAGAGACAATGGACATACAACCAATAGTCTGAGTATGCTAGGATTCATTTCTAGTTCTAGAGAAAATCCTAGTCACTCGACCGGGGATCGAACCCGGGACTCCGGGTGAAAGGTAAGTGTTCTTACCATTCGACCACGAAGCCAACACAATAAATAAAAACCTATGTTTCAGAATGAGTAAATTAAAAATTATATTGAAATGAAACTTGTCTACAATGGATTTGGTACGGTTTTAAGTTTGTGAAAAATGCTTGAATGGATAAACATCAAACTGTAATTTTAAACTGAATCATAAAAATTAAAAACATAGAGTATACAAAAAAGCCAGTCTGAATCTCCTAAGTTGTTTGATAAATTATGATTTTATGCTTGGAATATGCCCAACAAATGGCAATAATTTTCTGGAATATATTTAAACTATCAAATTAATTTCTCAGAAACCGTTTACTCTTATATAATACAAGCTCTTTTTCTAACAAAAACAATCATTTTAAGAAAAATTGTGCTTCAAAGTGTCTCTTTATTGATCTTAAAAGTCTTTGTATCTTTTATAGCTTCATATCTCCCGATACAGCAGGATCTTAATACCAACAACAAAGTATTTAATCAGTATAATACTTTAAAGTTGTGTAGACTTTTGGCTCAACACATTAATTAAAAAATCTATAAACATAACTATCGATCAAAAATTTTAAATTTAGGTGACAGCATATCGTTACCAGTCTCACACAAAAAACATATGCGTCTCTGCGTGTGTACACATATAAAACTGCTGAGGCTGAAACGCTTTAAAGAATTTTAATTACGTTTGACAACATTATTTACTCATGAAAAAGAAGAGTAAAATAATTTAGCAGAGGGGATGGAAGGATAGAAAGGTACTTTTTTAGTGATGTTAAAGTTTTATGAGAACATGTGGTTGTAAAGTGAATTCCCCAAACTTGCTGATTCGTGACTGTTAAAAAGTTTATTGAAGTTATGATGAAGTAAATCCCGTACGCTTTACCACAGCATGGATGAAAATCGTAATAGTTATGGTACTATTCTGACCCTCATTGAAAATGACAAAGATTACGAATCCGTGTATTAGAATCCACAAAAATACCTAATATAAAGACATAAGAGTAAGCGATTGAGAGAGATTTCACGAAAAAGGTAGGGAACTTGTTTGCTGACGCTTTTTCTACTTTTTTCATTACAGCTTCCAGAAATGCCGAACTTTTGCTAAAATCCAGAGGACCGAGAAGACGACTGACGGGTTTCACTCATTTGAGCACTAGATACAAAATCACTGAAACATATTCACAAGATTTTTCCAAACGTAATAGTGCTTTAAAGTGTTTAATTTAATTTATTAATTAATAATAATAATTAATTAATGGTCAATATTTTCACATATTTTAATTTTTTACAGATAAAAGGGCTATAAGTGACGAATTTTCTGTAGAGATTTCGCAACATTATTTTGCGTTTTTAGCCTAAAGACATTATTTTTACATATTGAAAAAAAAAAGGAAACTTTCATCTTGTTTCTAGTAAACTTCGAGAAAATATAGATTTATTACGTAGATTACGTGTTCAATGTGAGTCAACCAGGGAGTGGAACAAATGCCAGTTACGTATAATATTACATAATATATCTATCCCGGCTTCCTGCCACAATACTGGTTGCTCAGCTGGAGCATATACAGGTATATAAATAAATGCATACATAACAATTATTTCAATTATATGAAGGCTCTTTATAACGGCCGATTTTGAAAAATGGCATCAAATATGTGTTGTACAGTTTTCAGTAGTTTATTGCATGTTTGTTGTTATCAGAATTTTTCTAGCCAGTTTAATCTGCTGTTTTTGATCCTTTCTGAAATTTTGGATACAAATGGTTCGTAGCCATAAAGATAAACCTAAAGCAGTTGTTATCTTCTTCGAACGGTCTTATCATGCAGAAGAAAGGATCTTCAATGAGAGAAATCTTAAACGTCCCATTTGTAGCAAACATTTGAGAGCTCATTTCCAAAATTCTTAAGGACTGGTTCCGTTGATAGTAAAAAAGGACAGACCAACTCTATCGGAGGGTAACTTCATAATATTGTGGCGGAAATGGTGGTGAATCCTACGCAACCCACATGTCATGCCTTTTATACGATGGATACTCGCGGTCTGTCTCGAATTCTCAAAAAATTATTTGATCCATAAAAGATAAAAATAGTGCATGAGTTCATGACTGAAAGAATATATATATTGACGTGTTCATAATCCATACTGGTATAGGGAAAATCAAACACAATTTCCCCAGAAGTTCAATGTTTAGAAGGGTATTCTGGGAGATCACATCATAAGATTATTTTTCATTGAGGAAAACTTGACTGGCCTCTTATATCTTAACATGTTGGAGAATGTCACTGAGCCTAAAATAACCGAAACAATCCAAAATAATGACCACGAATTTCAAGGGTTCGAAATAACCTTCGAACAAGACGGTGCTCCTTCAAATTTGAGGCGTCAAATCACCTTGACAATCTGTGGATCGGATATCACGGTCCGATTGAAAGGCCTGCTCATTCACCAAATTTGACACCCTTTGACTCCTTTTTGTGAGGTTAATTCTAATAAAAAGTGTTCATTAGTCAACCAGAGAGTGTCTTAGATTTGCGGCAGAGGAAAATCGAATAATGTGCGTCCATCACCAGGGAAACATTCCACAATGTGCGCCAGGAGATTTCCAATAGATTCTTATATGGCCAGGAAGTATAAGATGGTCATTTTCAACAAAATCTTTGATAACTCTTTGGCAAAATATTTTTTTGGTTTGGCTTCACTTCATTTTGTAATTAATAATAATAATAATAATAGATAACGGGATTTTTTATTTTTCAAAAATGATTGTGTAGAGAATTGAAAAACCATTCAAATAGTGTTATATGCCACCGTTGCAATTTAAAAATTTATAATTGCGAGTGCCTCTGGCGCAATGTGAGAATATTCAAAAATCAATTTATCTCAAAAAATAGTTCTTTCAATATGATTGATTCTCATATTTTTCTGACTCTCTAACTCAATAATTCGTCAAAAGAGGAAGGCAATGGGAGACTTTAAGACAAACACTGTATAACATCCCTACACTCTTACCAAAATCAACCCCAACCTCCTTACGTACATAGTCAAATATAATTGCATTTTTATCTACTTAGAATGTACTTCAATTAATTTTATATACTTAGGTATGAATGTGATAAACAATAAAACAAAAGTACCAGTCTTGATCTTTAAGGTGTCTTAGGCATTTCTGTTTCGCTGTCTAAAAAGTTCAACTAGCTATCCTGCAACTGAGACCTTTAATTTTAATTACAATTATATAAACAACTTAATTTGTCTTTCTAGTAATTGATTTAACGTGAGAAAAGTTATAAACGGTAAACAGCACCTATCACCTTGCATGAATATTCACACATCATAGTTTATCTCAGCATATTTCTGTACAGAATGAAATTTAATTAATTTTATATACATGTACAGGGTGGACAAATTTCGATGTTTTTATAGGGTAACTCGGTAACTGCAAGAGATACAAAAAATGGAAGACGCATTCTCTCGATATCTTTTTTGAGATAAATCCATTGGCGAAAACAAAAGTTTGCTATCGTCTTTTGTTTTCGAATTATAAACAAAAGCTCGATTTTTCGACGTTTAGACACATGTCAATATCTTGGTTGTTTGTAAAGTTATGAAAAACAACTTTTACATTCTTCAGGCACTTTTTGCTGTATAATACAGTGGCGTCGAGAAAATTTAAAAAAGGTGCAATTTCGAGTTATGGGATAAAGTTGTATTTTTTTAATGGGAATCATAGTTGGCTATGGTTTAGTTAAAAAAGAATTTTTTTTCTGTTTCAAACTATCATATGTGGGGGTCACTTTTGATGTGTAGTATTTATTAGCGAAAATAATCTTTTAGTAGATTACTTTTTGCATTTTTTTTTATATTTATTTCAAGTAGGCGTGTGTCATCTATGACAGTGTTTATCCGTTTGTCAGTAAATGGCATATTAATAATTTTGTTTCCGTCATAATGACACCCCATTTAAACGTAAAAGTGTAGATGTCTTTCGAAAATTACGAGAAATACGATATGCTAGAATGCTTTATTCGAAGTAATAATAATTGTGATACTGCATCCAAAATATATCCAGAAAGAAGACAACCTAATAAAGCTATTTTTAGGAGGTTAAAAGAAAATCTCATTAATTGTGGGTCCTTCAACAAGCCAAGACCAAAAAATTACAACATTTAAGATGCTGAAGAAACTTCTATAACTGTAATTGGAAAGGTGGTTGAAAATCCTTCAATTTCAAGTCGTCAAATTGAAGCTGATTCTGGAAATTTCAAGAGGCCGAGATTTGGATATTTTGAAGAAACACAAATTCAGGCCTTATACAATAAGGAAACAACATCACCTGCAACCAACTGATGTTGAGCGACGATTGGAGTTTTGCATATGGTATCGTCAAAAAAAGTCAACAAGATCCATTTTTCTCTAGAAATGTAGTTTGGACAGATGAAGCTTACATTAGAGTGCAGGAATTTTCAACAGGCATAACGAGCACTATTGGTATGATATGAACCCTCACCGTATCGTTGACGTGCAACCTCAGGGACACTTTGGTTTTAGTGTTTGGTGCGCTCTACGTGGCAATCGTGTTTTAACATATCACATATATCAAGAAAATCTTAATGGCTAAAGGTACTACGAAATCTTAAACCAGAATATTATTGAGGAATTTATGGACAATCTACCCTTAATTGAGACAAGAAATCAGTTCGTCCAACAAGATGGTGCACCACCTCTTAATATCAGAACCGTTTCAGAATTATTAAATACTAATTTTGGAAATAACTGGATGGGAAATAACGGACCAATGAAGTGGCCACCACGATCATCTGACTTAACGCCAGTGGATTTTTTCTTTTGGGGCCACATTAAAGACAAATTATACAAGAAAACCACTATCGACATAAATGAAATTTTATAGACTGTGTGAATTCCATTTCAAATCCTCAAATTTATAATACAGTTCAGAGTATTATGAAGAGGTGTAATTTATGTATCGAACATAATGGACATCAGTTTGAACAGTTACTTTAATTTGAATTTTTATTTTGTAATTGTAATGTAATATAAAATTAGATATAAATATCTAATTTTTTGGTCTTGGCTTGTTGAAGGACCCACAATTAATGAGATTTACTTTTAACCTCTTAAAAATAGCTTTATTAGGTGGTCTTCTTTCTGGATAGCGATTGAAATATATTTCGGATGCAATATCACAATTGTTATTACTTTCAATAAAGCATTCTAGCATATCATATGTCTCGTAATTTTCATGACATCTTCACTTTTACGATTAAATGGGATGTAATTATGATGGAAACAAAATTATTAGTAAAATTATTATAATTTACTAACAAACGGATAAACACTGTCTTAGATGGCACACGCCTACTTGAAATAAATATAAGAAAACGCAAAAAGTAATCTACTAAAAGATTATTTTTGCTATTAAATACTTACACATCAAAAGCGATATGATATTACATAGTTTGGAAGAGAAAAAATTTTCTTTTTTAACTAAACCATAGCCAACTATGATTTCCATTTAAAAAAAAAATACAAATTTATGCCATAACTCGAAATTGCACTTTTTTTTAAATTTTCTCGACGCCAATGTATTATACAGCAAAAAAATGCCTAAAGAATGTAAAAGTTGTTTTTTCATAACTTTACAAACAACCAAGATATTGACGTGTCTAAAAGTCGAAATATCGAACTTTTTTTTTTTATAACTCGAAAACAAGACGATGGCAAATTTTTTTGTTTTCGTCAGTGATTTTGTCTCAAAAAAAAGAGAATGTGTCTTCCATTTTTTTGTATCTCTTACAGTTACCGAGTTACCCTATACTATACAAACATCGAAATTTCTCCACCCTGTACAAATTACTAGGTATAACCCTTTTTTCGGATACTTGAAAGTATTTTATGAATAAAAGTAAACTGCTAGGAATAAATCTTATTTCAGAAAATAACTAAACACTTTATTTAAATGCTCTTATTCTTCCCACATATTTTTAAAACGCAAATACTGTGTCCTATAAATTATTTAAAAAATTTATGAAATAAATCCCTGCTTCCAAAGAATTAATCAGAGATTGGTTTTTGAAAAAATGTTTTTACATATCCAAAAAATTTTTCACACCTAAAACATATTATCCGGAAATGTTAGGTTTTGAAAGGATGCTTATGTAATACACAACAATTTATTTTATTATTTTTTAAAATTTTTTTTTTTTTTTTTTTTTATTTTTGGGGGTTTTTCTAGAAATTTCTGTTGTTTTTGTGTTTAATCATTTTTGGGGTTTATGCACAAACGGGAATGAAGGCGCCATTGCTAAGACAACCAAGACTTACTCGTACAATTTTAGATTGTTACGATTACTAAACTACTACTGCGACCTCAACATCATCATCGGACTAATTGCCAATTGTATACGGAAAGTCCTTCATTCCGCACAGTCTCTGCATCTATCCTGGTTCCCCCTCCCCCACAAGAAAAAAAAAAAAAAAAACCCCCCCAAAAACAAAAAAAAAAAATAAAAAAAAAAAAAAAAAAAACCCCCCCCCAAAAAAAAAAAAAAAAAAAAAAAACAAAAAACAACAAACCCCAAAAACCCAAAAAAAAAGGAAAAAAAAAAAAAAAAAAAAAAAAAATTAATAAAATTTTTCAGTATATTCCAAATTACAAAATAACTGGAGATAACTAGTTATCGGCTGAAGAATGATTACATTCAACATTGAAAAACATCACAGCTAACTCGGTTTCAGAATAATCGTGAATGGAACATTGCCTCTAACTTTAACATTAATGATTCATATATTTTTGATTTTGTTTTCAGTAGGTATATTACTATATAAATGTGAGCCAGAATGCAAGCCATTTCATAGAACATAACTGACAATGAATAATCGTGAAATAATGACCCTGACAATTAATAAAAACGTGTATGGGTGTGTAGCGTATAGAATTTGATTTACATCAAAAACTACAGTACCTATATTATTTATATAATATACGTTAACAAATTATTTACCGTATCATTATCATTCGACGATTCTTTTCCAACAAAGCTTCATGATTAGAAACTTATGATCCAAGCAATATATTTATATGAATGTATAATTTTTTACATATGCTGTTACATATCTATGCATTGTCAAATGTGTTGCTGGCTAAAACCCTGTAATATTTCGGTGCTGTTCATTGGTACCTTTTTTAATGATGACCCATAAAAACAGCTGTTATGGAGAAATCAAAACCTGTAGGTGCCAAAAAAAGGCCTTTGCCTTACAAAAGGTGGGGTAGTAATAATTTTTAAATTATGTTGTTCAGGTCTGGGCCTTGACAAAAAAATCAAGTTTTCTACCTTGGGGGCGCTCGAGCCGCCATCTTGAATAAAAGGTGAAAAAAATTAGTTTTTTCAAAATAACTCCGCAGCGGTTGATCCAACGACGAAAATGTTTCTAACAAAGTTAAAGAAACGAAATTCCTCACATTTTTTGTATAAACATTTTTTTTTAAGTCTAATATGTAACGAGTTACAACGGCGGGAAGATGAACATTTTTCCCAAAAAAACAGTAAAACTCCCCATTTTTGACGGTAAATTTCCTTCTGCTCAACATTTGATATTGTTTTCGTCGTTGGCCAAGACGTTGATCTTCTTGTTCTGCTGACAGCGTTAGCACCATCCCAAAGTACGTTTACCTTCGCAAACCAGGAAGAGGCAGAATTGCTGAAAGACTATATTGCGCGAAACGTTTGAAACATGAAAAAATGGCTGAGAACATGCTGTTTCTCCATGCGTTTAGTGGCTGCGACACGACATCGTCCATCTTCAACCAAGGAAAAACAAAATTTTGTTCGGTTGTTCAGAAAACCGCAGAACTCAGTGCCACTATTAGCATCTTCAAACATCAGGATGCAACACCAGAACAAATCGCAGACGCTGGAGCACGCTTTCTCGTTGCTTTGTATGGTGGCAACATGGAAGACGAAACCTTGGAAGAAGTCCGCTGCCAACGTTTCGCTAAATCTACTATAAAAAGCAAATTCAATCTTGCTTCTTTACCACCAACGAAGGACACTGCGCGGTATCATGCGTTCAGGACGTACCACCAAGTCCAAAAATGGTATGGGATCTAAAAAAATCCAGAAGACTGGGGCTGGAAACTTGGCAGCCATGGGCTCGCTCCACTCACAATGCAACAAGCACCCGAGAACTTAATGAAATTCATTTCATGCACTTGTCGAAAAGGATGCGGCAGCGCATGTGGTTGCAGGAAAGCTGGGTTGAAGTGCTCTGTTGTGTGTGGCCTCTGCAGTGGTCAGTCATGCGAAAATGTACCGGAGGTTCGCATCGACAGCGAAGACGAAGATGACGAAGATTTATCAATGGAAGAACAATGGATTCTCAGAAGCACCGATGACGGCGACATTGAGGACGCAGATTATACTGAAGACGTCAACATCAACCGACCAGGACCATCAAAAAAGAGAAAATGCTAATAATATAATTACGTGGTCAAGATGGTGTGGAAATGAGTATACTTTGAATTTACAAAATTATTATAACTATGTAATAAATAGCGAGAAACAATCGAAAAAATTACAAAAATGGGGTTTTACTGTTTTTTGGGAAAACTGTTGATCTTTCCGCCGCTGTAACTTGTTACATATTAGACTTACAAAAAAATACATACTGGACTAGACGGAATACAAAAATGTACGCAAAAGCGCAAATTCAAATAAAATAAGTAACTTTTTTTAGTATCTTTATGCATGCATTATAAACCTTTATTTTGGTGTATCAAAGAAATTTTGTTTAAAATCATCAATTCATAGTCGATTCCTGAGTTCTACTATCAATACTTAGTTGTCCGATATGTTATGGCCCGCAGAAATATGCAATCACAAGTACCATTGCTCCTATTTGCAGCGCAATAATTTTCTAATTTTACCCTAGTAAATTTTCACTGTTATTCAGCTGTTTACATAAAGAAGCTAAGAAGTTTCCAGGTAACTAACGCGGATATTCCGGTCTTATTTTATTAAGAACTATCCAATACTACGAACCAAATATTAGTTTAGACTTTTTTCGTTTTAGATGAGAACAATTATTTATAGTTACGATATTTGATCACGGGGTGGAAATCAGATTTTCTGTGATGACTAATGACTGTGTGATCACTACTGATGACACACTTGGAGCGATCTGATTGTAGCTCCCTAAAACTTTTCACTACTTATTCAAATTGAAAATTAATTTTATTACAAGAGGTCGAGGTAACTAGCTATAAATCGCGGAAATAATAAAGTTGAGTTAAATATCAATATGCAAATTTAAGAATATATTATCTTATCAAGATAAATTATATAAACAAAAATCTTAAGACAAACCTTCATTTAGGACAATGCCACTCACCTGTCCAGTTGGCTTTCCATTGACGGATTTGGATTTTTCGAGATTTCGAGTTTTTTTTTAAGTAATTGTAACAAAATAAATTTAAAAAATCAACAATTGAAAGTACATAAAATTCCCCTAGATACTACTGAATCCACAGCGTAAGAAACTCGAAAGCGCAACTGTGGATCACACTTGTGGTATTTGAACTTTTTTCCTTTGCTTGACTTTGATGTTCTAAAATATTCTGGAGAGTATGAGAAAAAGTGAATTAATGTGTCAACTCATCAACTTATCTTCTCTTGTTGGTTTTTTTCTAACCATGCCTTTTATAGACAAACCTAACCGTTCATAATCTCGATACATACTTTTTCTATTCTTTTTGGGCAGGAGAAAGATCTATAATTGGTGCGCAAAAAAAATCACCCCTCTGAGGATGGTCATTTAGATGGAGAATCCTGAGCTCCCACTTTAACCAGCATTAAGCCCTTCTATTAGGTTCGAATTTTTTAATCTCGAAACCTTTTTTTTACCTCTATTTTACCTCTCGTGGTTCTACCATCTTTAATACTATGATTCAGGAAAAAAATTCCTACGAGATGCAGTAAGTATGCGCGCTACGCAAATCGGGCAAGCCGTGGTCGGAACCGGTAAAGACACCTGTGCTACGTGGACATGCTCTGTAACGGCACGAACGCAAGGAGCTTCCTAATAGAAGAACTATAAACAGGTGCCAATTTCCCCGAGTTGTATGTGTTACAAAAGTTTTATTTTAATTTTACCATCAAAGAAAATCATTAATAAATTATTAAAGAATTTGTTTAAAAAAGAAAAATTAACTTTAAAAAAAAATGTAAAATTGTAAAACAAAACATATAAATATTATTGAAAACGGGATATAAAACTATGATACATAACATTGTACAGTAAATAATATACAGTGTTATAATAATGTAACGCACAAAATGTTCGCTATTTTTGAATTTTTTTTGACAATATTTACTACAAGATTTCCGAGCTCTCGAGCATCTCCACGTAGCATAGGTACCTTTACTGACTTGCCGTCGAACGAAGTTTCTAACGTACTGTTACTGTATATGCCTCCGGGTGGCTCTAAGAGCCACCCTCTCTCGTCCCAAGAAATGTAAGGGTAAGTAGTCTTTTCCTATTGTTTATTCCAGTTCGGTTGCAATAAACAGTTACTTTAATAATCCAAACAATTTTACTTTCCTATAAGGTTATATATACAGTGCGTGGCCAACGTAACCAATAAATTCATTCTTGTCGTTAACATGCAATACTTATGAAAAATGCTTAAACAGATCGATTTTTGTTTCAATTTTTATACAACATTTTATACTGTTTTTAAATTTCGATTATCCTCGCTAACAATTCCTTTCTAAAAGAATATTCAAATATTCAATAAACAATAATAAACATGTCTCTTACAAAAAGCAAACTATATGTATCACTATTTTCAATTTTTTTCTATCAATTTACAAATCATCAACAGATATTTTATTGAAGATACGTACTGCACTCCCAATTCTATGACGTTACGTAACTTCAACTGTGTTAGTTCAATACTACCATACTATGAAAACTCCTTGTAAACAATGTTTCAAACATATATGTTTCTTCTATCTATTATTTTAAATCGTAGAACCAAACTACAAGCCAACTTAGGATATGCTACTATTTTTTTTTTAACAATAAAAAATATTTTATTCCGTCCTGTAAATTTTAAAAATTTACGTTTACAGCCCTATTACACTGGCATTGCGAATTATAATTTCACACTCTTGACAGTTGTGGGAAGATAGACATGTGTTACGTGCAGTTGTTATAGTATTATTATTTTAGTAGTCAATTAATAAAATACAACTACCTAACCATATAATTCTGACTATCTTTTTATTCAAGACATTTTTTTTTATCGATCATCCGCTAATATACGGGGTGTCCTTAAAAGTCAGGACAAAAATTTACTAGATAATCTCTCCCATGCATTGGAAAACCTTGCAAGTCACAGTTTTAATGAAAATTATATAGATCACAATATATTTTACTATCTTTTTTCGTGTTATTCACATTTATTTCGAAGATTAGAAACGTTAATGTACTATACGCCGTGGAACTTCCTTGCTGGTCAATTTATATCTTATTATGCAAAGGAAATACATAGTAAATTTAAAATAAAATAGGAAAACATATCATTTAACATTATTTGCTATTTTAATTATTAATATATAGTACTTTTATTTACAACACCAGAACCTAGTATTTGGACTTGTGTTGATTGTCTCTCTGATATCCTATATATAATTATATAATATATTTATATGTTTACAGCTCTTTATTTTCTTTTATCAATATTAGACACTATTTTCACCATTCCACAATAGAACATTGACGTTCAAATTATATTAACAATATTTCGTTGATTTACTAGGTTTAGGCAGCAAAATAAAATGTTAGATATGCATACTTGTTTAGTAAGTGGTATATACTAAGTTTATCCGATGCAAAAATGTACTGTTAGCAAAAAACGTTTCCAGTAAGGCATATAATTTCCAAAATGTGATATTTTAATAAAACGTATTCAAATTTCAAAACGTGAACACAAAAAATTCGTAAAGCGATTATTAGACTTTTCTTAATATTTTGCTCTTCCTTCTGTACCTTTTTTGAGTTACTTGGTTATCCCATTTCACGGGAAATCTATGGATGAAAATAAGTCGACTGAACCTAACTTACTCTATACAGGGTGGACCATTCATAATGGACCATAGTTCAAAGGTAGGTTCTTTGGACCAAAATATGAGGATATAACCAAATATTATGTTTTAGTAAAATGTTGCTGTGTCAAAGTTGAAATTATTTTCTCGTTTTTTTTGCAATAACTCAACTACCTCTTGACCGATCCTCACCAAATTTGGTAAAGGAACATTTTTCAATCTAAGAAACAATAATTTATGTATCGCATTATGTTAGACTATAGAGGGCGCCGCAGGAGCTGTATCTGATGATGAATGTTTTTCATAATTTTTTTGACGAAACGTTGTGGTACTTCTAACTAGAAAATCTGATGAGGGCATCATTTCCACGTAAAAAAGGTACACTTGGTAAAACTTGATAACTCCAACCGTTTTCGAGGAAACTGCCGTTAAAAATTTCAATAATTTTTTTTAAAGACAAATTCAAATTTAATGAAACAAATTGTATTTATTGAAAAATGTGCTTTGGTTACGTCTTAGTTCTATCATGTAGGTCATTTTGTCATTTCATTTTGTTCTTGTGTTCCTTGTGTTAATTTATCAAGTTCTTTAACTTCTTTATTTAAAATGCCTCGACATAATAATTATTCAAATGAAGAAATGAGGGATATGATATGTGTTTACGCACAAAATAATTTTTGTGGGGATACTGCAGCTAGGTGATACTCAGTGCAATATCCAAATAGAAAGCAGCCAAATCATAAGATTTTCCAACATCTGCTTCGTCGTTTGGGAGAAACGGGTTCAGTTCGCCATAAAAATGATATAGTCAACTTATCTACACAAAATTTAACACCCAAGAATATGAATTAGTATCTAAAAATATTAACGAGGATTTTAGCAAAATAGTTTCGATTTGTAAAAAAACATAATTAACTCAATTCACAAAAAACATCTATGTTATTTTGTCCGAAAAATAATTATGAAATTTTCGCATCCTGATTAAATATTGTAATTAATGATGACACGTTACTATTATTGAAAAAGCCAAAAACTTAGGTGTTGTAATTGATATTTACTTAAGATTTAACGACCATGTTAACAATTTAATAAGAAATCTTATACAAGTTTAAAACAACTATGCGCAAATAAACATATTCTTAATTATAAAACAAGAAAAAATTATATGAATAAATTATTTTACTTCCAATTTTATTTTATGCTGATGTTGTATATTACCCGTGCTTGGATTCTGCCACCAATAGTCGCATTCAAAAAGTACAGAACACCTGCTGTGGATTCATTAATAATCTGAGGAAATTTAATCATATCTCAGAAAAACTTCGGCAATTAAACTGGTTAAATATAGATAATAATTATAAATATGATTTAGTTATCTTTGTACATCGTTTGCTATTAACATCCTCGCCTACATATTTACGAAAAAAGTTCTTGTCTAGGGATGAAATTCACAGCCGTGACATTAGGCATTGTCAAATTCTTACAATGCCAAACCACGCTACAGCAATATTTAGACGATTTTTTTCCTACAATGCTGTTCATTTTTATAATCTTGTTGAGCATGATTTAAAAAAATTATAGTTTAAATTTATTTAAATTTAAAATTAAAACAAATCTATTGCAAAAACCAATAATGAATATATTCATTTTGTCTTTTTTTGTGTATGTATGTATATGTATGTATATACATACGTATGTTTACACGTGTGTATTTTTATGTATATATGTATATACATACGTTTATGTTATTATAAGAAATTATGAGAAATTTCTTATGTATATTGTAAAATTCTAAAAAGGAAGGGGTTAAGTGGAAGACTGTAATCATTGGACTAAAAACTTCGACCCTAATGAAATGTAATGTACTGCTTCATTAATAAAGACGTATATTATTATTATTATAATTATTAAAAGCGAGTTTAGAGTAAATAAATATGCTGCCTGGTGTTAAATTGTAACGAGCCCTCATAACAAAATTTTAATTAATTTTCTAACATTCACCTCACACCTGTTTTCCTTTCTGTGGTAAGAAAGAGTTAAAAAAATATTAATTCACACATTGTATATTCATTACCAAAAGGGATGAAGTACAATATCACGACAGGAAATCTAATACACTATCCGTTTGTGTAGTATCGCATTCAATATTATAAATCTTCTTAAGGGAGTAATGCACGCACATTTTCAACCAAGGGCGTAGATATGGACGTGAGATAATCTTTGGCAGGTGCTATTTTTATAATATAAGTATAAACTGAGGAATATATGGTAGATTCTACAGTATTATATTAGAAAATGTTGCAGTTGGAAATTAAGATATGGAACAGTAGAGGTATTTTCGTACCTTTTTTAATCAATTTTCAGAGTACCAAACTTAGAAAATGATCATTTACACTGAACTTTTGTGCAGGAAAGGGTTAAAATTAGTTTATACACCTTATAAAATAAATTAAAGTAAATGCAGGTATGGAAATTATACTTGTAAAGTAATAAGAATGCAACGTACCACATTCTTTGCACACTCCATTACATTTTTTTCTCTTTTGATGCTTCATATTCGTCTTTGTCAGTATTGAGGTCGCCACTTTGATTTTTATTTGCGTCATCTTCATCATCGTCTTCATCAGTGCTTTGATCACTATTTTCCTTTTCTTTATCATCATCAATGGTATCTGTAAATTCATTTTTTATTTCTTCCTCACTGGTATTTCCTTCATTGTATTGATTTGTAGCTGTAGAATGGTCTTTATCAATATATTCGTTATTTGAAGTAGAGGCATTTATATATCCAGTAAATTCGATATTATCCAATATTCGTCTTCAAATTGCTTTAGTTCATTCCAGATTTTCAGTGATTCACATTAAGTTACAGAAATGTACTACTCTTGCAAGTTCTAAGTTAAATTCTAATTGGAAATTCAATTTGTTATATATTATATTAATAATACTGCTTTTAATTAATTCAATTAATTAACTATTTATTTAAATGTATTTTACTAATGACACGAGAATAAATTTTATGTTGTGTTTAGTATTATCCAATCAATTCCATATAATTACTTCACAATCAATTTTATTGATAAGATTTTACGAAACTATTTGATAACTTTTATAAAAATAACTAGTGAAATCTGACAAGTTTTGAAAAACTGGAATCTGGTGAAATCCAGCTTTTTGAAGCAAGAGCTGCTGAATTTCTTTATTTGCATCTGGCAACCCTGCGCCACATTATTGTATTGTGTATTAAAAACAAAATTAGAGAAACTAGAGTAGGACCTACTATATGCGGTAACCGCAATACGAGATATATTAGATGCATTTTTGATTTTTACCATCTTTGAAATATTTGTAAAAAATAGTAAAAATTAATAATTTATATTTATAAGTTATTTAATTTTTAAATATATACACAGATTTTTGTATGCACTTAATCTTGGAATACATTTTTCTTTAGCAAATGAACAAAAGAGCACTTTTAGAGTTCGAGTAGGGGGCGTTTTGGGCCAAAGGTGTTTTGGCGATCGCCACCACGCCACCATGCTCAGTCCGTCGCCATTGATTTAGCCAATAAGGTGAATAAGTTAGTATTTTGGCATGGTAAAGTAGTTGTTAAAATTTAACTCAGATGCAAAACTCGGTATTTGTTTGCTTCGGTCAGATGCATAACTGGGTATTTGCTATTCACCAATCATGGTGCAGTTTTATGTATCACGGTTAAAATCTAACTCAGATACAAAACTCGGTATTTGTTTGCTTCGGTCAGAAGCATAACTGTGTATTTGCTATTAACCAATCATGGTGCAGTTTTATGTACCAAGTGGACCAGCACATGTTTGGTGCCAGAATCACTGTGTGTTTACTGAATTTAAAATTAACAAGGTCTTGATAAACTTGATGTTTTTAATAAAGAAAATGTTTTTAAATAACTAGTAAATAATTTTTTCTATTACAGCTCTTGAAATTTTACAACTTCCTAAATTACGTGGTTTTAAATATTAAATGTAGCTACTTTTCAAGTATATTACAAATTATCAAAAATGTGCTGCAACATATTGCAACACGCTTTGGACAGATTACTCTGGCGGACAAAAAAATATATATTCTTTTGTAACATGTACCTAAATAGCATAGGTATCCCACTGGAATAAAACCTTCTGATTACAGAAATAAAAGGTAATAAGAAGTCGTAAGACGTAAAGTCTTCTTGTTATATTAATAAAACATGGACAGGAATAATATTATTGTCAATTTAACTAATCTATTTATTGCTATATATCAAAAAAAAAAAGTTATCACACATGCGCAGAGTATTTTTGCTACGACCCTATTTATACGGGTGAGTCTTAAGTGTGTAGTTATATTTAAACCACCGATTACATCTGCAGAAACCCTCTGACACATTTTTTTTTAATTCCCACGTGTAACTGAGTTATCGACTTTCAAAAAAATATGATGAAACTTTTTTGGAACTGCTGGTTACTGGAAACATCTATATCTTAGCTAAAATTATGTAATGGACGGAAGCAACGTTGCCGCATATCTTATGCAATTCTCTCATCTAGGCACGATTTTACAATCGTGAGTTAACTAAGTTGGAGGTTACCTAGCATTATATTTTCACAAAAATCGATTAGATTCTAATACAAACCGCTTCAACTAAAAGTTACTTTAGCATAAAATATTTGTTGCTATAACCACTTCCAACACAAATGTAAAATTGAAAAAATTCGAATTCTAAAAGTGAGTTTAGCTAACCCACGATTGGAAAACCGAGCACTAGCATTAAGTTCATTCCCGAATTAATAATAACATTGGATGAAATAATTACCTACTTAAACGATTAATTGCTCCATTTGATATAATTTTTAAACATTTTGAAATACCTTTCAATGTGAGAAATGTACAATTTTGACTTTTTCTTGCACCAATCAACATTTCTTTGTAAGCGTTTCATATGGAATGTACAACTAAAACTAAATTTTCCGATGAATAGTAAACTTTTTTAGGGAATCTCGAGAGGAATTTAATGTTCCCATCTCATTTTTTCAAAGTTTATAAAAGGACTATTATTTTTAAGAAGTAGGTACTTACCCTCTGCTATTACAATAATTTGAAATGGGTAGGGGTTCAAGGAATAGATCAGCTCTCTACTATTTTAATTGGCTTCTAATAGTAAAACACTGAAGGTGCAACACAATAGCAATCAGGTGATGGAAAATAGTTTGCAGTATTTTCACACACTTCTGTCACTTTTTACACTGGTCATACCTAACAGTTTGCATTTTTTCCCTCTATAATACTCTGGACGGTTAGGAGGATAGTATACGTCATTTTTTATAAAAAAGATCAATTTTTTCTTGAAAAAACAGCACTATTCGAGATAGGACATTACATGATAAAAATTCAACCACGCCATAATGTGAACTGCGATATTAGCGTGGCGTATGTAACCTATGATCTTCACACATCTAACCACGCACCTAATCAGTGTTGCCAGACATACCATTTTCATGGTATTTATACCATTATTTTCCCTTGTGTACCTGCATTTTTTTTAAGTAATAAAACTATTCATGATAAGACAAACAGAAAATTCTCATAAAATTCCTTTATTAACCGGTTTCATGAACAAGTAAATTTAATTCACACTTGTTCACGAAACCGGTCACACCAATAAAGGAATTTTATGAGAATTTTTCTGTTTGTCTTATCATGAATAATTACTCATATGGGATTAACCTACCTACGTTAATAAAACTATTATTTAAAAATGTCTACCATTTTACACCAATATTAGCAAGTTAATAAAAAAAGTCAAATTTAGATCGTCAGCCCCGACCTCGGTCAGTTCTTCCTATAAAAAAGAGTAAACTGAATTAAATTTTATACCATGTACGTAGATCTTTATAAATCGAAACCTCGCGTAAACAGCGCTAGTTGTGCAAGCCTAAATAAATAATAGTCTTTTGCTGTTTTCTGTTGTTTCTGTTGCGATGGTAAGACCCGTTTTTTCAATGCTCAGTTAGCTAAATTAACCGTCAGTTAGGTCAATAGAAATTTTTTGAAAAGCATCATGATTTATTTATAATGAAATTTATAACCTATGTGAAAATCTCACACATCTGGCAACACTACACCCCATGTAAAAATCAGTGTTATTGATAGTTCGCGAGTGTTCGCGTACCTGTCTGCATTGGCATTTACAAAAATGTGTTTAATACCGTTATTTATAGTTTTATATTTTTTGTGTGATTAAATTTGTGATTCGAAGTTTTGAGTTACTATGTTACCGAAATTTATTATTTATGATTTGTTCCTTTGGTGGTTCATTTTGTGAAAAATAGTGATTAACCATAGCGACTAATTTTATTATTCTAATGCTGGATATGTTAAAGGCATATTTTCAAGTAGATGAAAATGATAGACAAGCAAAACGGCTATGGAATGCCATCCAAACGTCAAGCCCATATGATATATTCATGTAGTAACTGTTGTATTGGGTAAGTAAACAAATCTGCTTTTTCGTTCTTTTAAAGTAAATGCTTCTTTTAAAATGATTATTTTCAACTTTGATTCATTTTTAGAAATGAACCATATTAAACTTAAACTATAAATTAGAGACAATAATAATAATTTAAAATACACAGAAAAAGTGTTGCATATTTTTAATATTTGGTGCTTACGTGACGAGTTCTGTTTATTTATAAAAAAAGTGTCAGCATTACCTAATTTTACAAGGAAAAATAGATAAACAGATACTTTTAACACCTTTTATTTTAAGAGCAAGCTACAAATGACAAGTGTCGCTTTCCACAAAGGACTAATCAATCGTGCCTTGGCCGCCTTGAGGTTTATTTCTTATTTTCGGCCAGTGCGTACAGATATCATGCTTTCTTAAAAAGAGCTCAATGTTTTATAAACTATTACATTTGTTTTGGTGCGGCGTCTACACTGATATTGAATAAGTCTAATAGCGTCTCACAAAATGTCCGTGACAAAAGGGTAATAATTTTTTTAAAAATTCAAAATTTGCAATTCATGCGTTAGAATAATTGTGATGACGAACTCTGACAGTGGCAACACTGCCTTCAGTTACGTCATTTCTGTGAACGGCGTTTACAAAGTTATCCAGTGACTATCAAAATATCAGTTGCTAGAGGACGAAAAAATTACCAGAACTTAAAAATTTTTTTGTTCAAAAAAATTTTTGGCACTGCAATTGTTCACGACGAAATATATTGAGGGTTAAAATATAACTACGCATTTAAAACTCACCCTGTATAAGAAATATATTTATTCTACTAATATCGATTATTGTGTTAAATTAACTAGTTATGGAATTAAAGAACATTTACCATTTAATTTAACATCAGGTTTTGTTCTTGGTTCTGGAGTTTACATTTTAAACCATGCAAATTATAATAGTTGCTCTATCAGCTTAGGTGATTGTAGTAGGTTAGGTAATTTAAATTTCGCAGTAATGACCATTTAAGTAAAAACAATAATAATAATAATTTAATTATTCTTTCTAGTCGTTTAAACATTTATAATCACATAATAATATAGCACAGTTTTAAATCATTGTAGCTTTGCGGGCATGAAGCTAGAAAAAAAATATTATAAAAAGGATCCGCTTTTCCATTCTAGTTTTTCAGATATTTGCGTTTTTCGAGAAGTTCCCTATTACCTCTTTTGTGTTTTTCTCTAGGAATAATACTACAACTACACTACAATAATTATGTCCAACATACAATTAGAACTTGACGATTCTTACACTTAAAGAAAATGGACCCACTTTATCGCCACACAAAGAGTTATTTTAAATGAAATTGAAATACCACGTGAAATAGTACGTAACTCACATGTAGCACGTGACATATTATGTATATGTACGTATGTATGTTACTTTAAGTATTCAGTAGAATACGCACAAATGTGCGTTACATGACGAATTATTTCATATAAAACGTTTAAATAAAAAACGTTTGATAGCAACACGGAATGAAAACTAGAACTAGAACTAACATTTTTCTTTCTTATTTCCATCACATTTTAATTCGCAAATTATATACGCATTTTATTATTTTTTTTTTAGATGAAAACAAATATAAATTTATTGTTTAGCTTTGTCGTATCTCATAATTTTAGATACCGTTTTTTTTTCATACTGTACCTAAGCCTAAAGGCTTAGCATGTAAGCCGCGTTTTAACACGCTTCATGATGCGGCGCAATTAAGTTGAAAAATCCAAATTGAATTTGTTCTTGTTGCATTTATTCTTACAGAAAACATTGTCAGCATTGTGTCGCTACGCAACTCCTGGGGGTGTTGGCTGACGCCGCTTAATTGCGCCGCGTTAAAACGCGGCTTACTTTACGGGCCATAAAGGATGGACCAGCCTTACTGCTCACTTATGAAGGTATTTGCTTGAATGCGTAAAGGTACGTATCCACCAAAGCAACATAGATGAACTTTTATGTTTCTGTTGCGTGTTTATCAATATGTTCCTGCATGTTCCAGTGTGTCGCTTCTTGTCACCGCAACAAAAAAGCAAATGTTCCACTGCGTGTTTCCAATCGAAGCGGCAAACCTCAAAGAAAACGCAACAACAAGTTGGAACAAATATAAGTTGCGACGTTTGGTTTATGCGGTGGAGACAGTTAGTTACTGTTTTAACTTGACATGCGAATAAAATTCTGTATGTGGCCATCGGTGATTTGTTCTGATAATAAATCATCTTTCTTCAAGACGTTAAGAAGCTACAGTCCACCATACTGATTTCTCTCTTGAAGACTAGGGCACACTCAATATTTGTGTCTTCTTTTCTTTTTTTCATTAATATAATATACGCTGCTACTTAGGGCAAAGCGGTCTTCGACGGTACACTTTTTAACAAACTAAGGTGCTTTGGGAGACACTCTATTTAAAAGGAAACTGCAAACACTGTTATCGTCAGTTACTTTGATGGAGGCAAAATGTATATGTTGCTTTATGTTTCTACAATTTGGAACAAACGGCAACACACAACAACACAAAAGTTCCTCTATGTTGCTTTGGTGGATACGTACCTTAACACCCACGACACAGAACTTGAATTCAAGCTTTACCAAAACTTACTGATATACGAGAATTCGTAAAGTGCATTTATTGTCTAGTGTACAAATAATTTGGTGTTTGTCACAATTAGATGTTAGCAACGAAAAAGAAAAGACAACTTTTTATTATTTTATAAGAAATATAAGGCACATTTGTTCAGAGACATACTCCTTTTGCTTAGATAATTTTAGTAATCTTTTGGAATAGATGAAACAGGTATTCCAACAATGTATATATTCTTTTTTGAATTTTTATTAACAACAGAATAATAAAATTTAAGATGTTCTTTACGTCAATCCCCGTTTACTGCATTGAATTAATAGTACAGTACTGATACATTCCATATCGCTGGAGATTCGGCAATTACAATTTTCTGGATTTCATGAAATAGGGCAAATATACAGCAAGAATTGTTTCAAGTCGAAGAGGCGTTACAGGAAAGCAAATGGTGTGGTTATTTTGGCGAGTTCGGCAAGATCCAAAGTTAGTACGAGTATGGCTGAAAGTAGTGGTGAATGTAACACTAACACACATGTATTTTTAACTAGCGATCATAAGACTAAAACTATATTACTAATATTTGTTGTAAATGTTCCGTAGTTAAACTTCGGCGCCTCTCATTAAATATTGTTCAACGACGTTCAACGTCGACAATGTAATTGGCGCATATCCCAAAATTTCTGAATTTTAAATTTTTTGTCCCAATTTTTATAATAAAACAAATTTACTGCATAGTACCTAGGTACATAAGAATTTTAACAATTACCACCAAGAATTATGTAAGTTATTTAACATTGTGTCATTTTACAAAAAAAAAACAAATTTTCTTTCATGCCATACTTGTATATTTTTTTCGTGCACAAATTAAACTTCGTATTCCAATAAATTGTTCGGCGGAGCGTTGCGTACTTTTGTTCCCGATTCTATAATTAGATCAAGGTTTGCACCCAAGAGTAAAATCAAAGCCCGCTGTCTCTGAAACCAACAATTTAAAAGGGGAAAATAAAAATTTATTTACAAATACAATGGCATTATGCATTTCTGTTGTGCAGTATATGCACATTCTCAGGAAGCAATGCAGTGTTCAGTGCATCAAAGGAAGTGGGTTCTCCCCTACGAACACCAGTAAGAACGCTCCACATTCTCGATAAGACATCCTACAGAGAGTACCCAACATTTTCATTGGTTCTCGTGCCAAAGAACCTCCTCTATTTAAAAATGTTGCTAAACAGCTTTTTTTACGATTTTTCTCAATGGAAGCGGATTCTAAAATATTTGTAGCAGGATTAGAAAATCGGAAGTACCCGAAAATTACGAGCAAAATTGTCAAACAAAATTAGACATCGTGATATTCTCGAAAAAACCTTTATCGAAATTAATGTAAAAAAAAATTGAGAATGGGAAATAAGATTTTAAAAAATGTTTATTCTTTTGGAGTAATGAATACATTTAAGAAACATTTATTGTTTAACATTCTTAAACAAAAAAAGAAAATCCTAAATTATATAAATTCTATATTAAATAAATGCAGGTGGGGCAACTCTATTAACCTTTCAGAATTCAATATATTAAAGCATATACGTATTTCTGCAGTTTTTATTATTTAAAAAAAAACACTCCGAGAGAAGAGAGACTAGAAATTGTTTTTTATGATTTTGTAAAACATGGTTTTTACATTTTTTACAATTCTTAATTATTTCTCTAATAAATTATCGAACACATCTAATGAGGGCTAACGTTTTCAGGCTAACCAGCTGGCGCCACTGGTCGGGTAAGGTCGTATCAAAAGTTATTGTTATGCGAGGAAAAAGTTTATAGTGTTTTATTATAATTATTTCTTACACCAGCAAATAAAAAACCTTGTTAATTGTGCCTCAGTGTTGTGCCGTTCCATTTTGTTCGGAAACAAAAGACGGACATATGCTTCCAAGAGACAAAACTCGCCTAAAACAGTGGTTGATAGAGATAACTTTACTCCTTAGAAACATTCGTATGTTTGTAAGAAACATTTTAATCCTGACGATTATGCGTTACCAAAGGAGTGTACTACAGAAAATCGTACGTAATAATCATGTACATTCGTTGCTTTCATCATGCTCATTCTTGTTATAACCTAACTTTAATGACAAGACACTTCTGATAAGTACAATAATTTTCCTACTGAGAGAGTAAATTACTACCTTCCCCTTCTGCCATTATTGTGTTAAATGTTTTTCAGCCAATTTTTGTAAAAATTACTAAAAACAGCGTTAAAAAGCCACAGTAAACATTAACGTTCAGTGACATTGACCTTGCCGTACACTAGCACCTCTGGTGGTGAATTCAAGCGCTTAGTCCTGATTGAGACCAATAAAACTATTTTTCCAGTTACTCTCATGGTTTTTCGCCATCGACAGTCTGTTTTGTTGAAAGTTCATGCAAATATATAAAATCCAAATTCTGACAAACTTTACCCTGAAACTCCTGAAAGTGTGGCAGATTTTAAGAACCAGAAATTTGAAATTTGGTACATTTGGCATAGGTACTGCTCTGATAGTGAGGAATAAGTGGATGGCATACCAACAATGCATGTACCATGGGTCCATGAAACATGTGAAATACAACACAAGTGTACCTATATCACCAATTGGCAAATACTGCATACTGACAATTATATGGTAGTCATTAGCGGCAAGGTGTAGTCTATGCTGCTGTACGAAAGATCATTCTTGTGATTACACCCAATGACTTCTGAATTCTGAAGTCATTGGTTACACCAGTTATAAGCAAAATTATGTCGGTGACTTGCAAGGAAAGTAAATAAATTAATGATGTTTTCAAGAAATCAAAACGTCTATTGGTATTTCCGTGACTTTATTTTAAAGTAAAATAAAAAGTTGGCCTTAAAGTATTTATTTATTTTAATTAAAAAAATGATAGGCACAAATTTCAGTTTTTTCATAATTTTCAAGAAAATATCTTAGTTTTTTTGCGGATTAATTTTTTCTACAGAAATACGCAAAAAATAAAAAATTTTAACATATCTTCTATATTGTCAAATAAGTGAGATAATGGAGTCTCCAATTTGGATCCTTGTACATTCACTTTTCCCTGTTGCGGTTTCTTGTCGACTATTCAAAAAAAAAAAAACTCAGGGGAAAAAGCGTACATTTGTGTCCAACTAGATATTTCTTAATATTAGTTCACTCTACCTTTTTGGTGCATTTAATTTTTCAATTCTGACAGCAGCTTTCGAATAGTTAACAAACGAAAATCTAATACACGATGTGCAAGTAAAGATTAAAAGAATTACTATAGGCAACCATTAAATGGCATTTTATGATTGTGTAAAAATATTTTATGCAATATTTAATGACTTATACGATTTAGAAATAATAATGTTGCTTTATTTTACCGTTCATCATACAATACAAAAGATCATAGAAAATTAACAAATACCTTATTATTTTAGGAGAGTTTCTTTAGTTAATAAAGAAAGGCTGTATTTCTTTACTAAAACACTTTACTATTATGAATTTAACACATAATTTTATAGAAAGTCATTAAAAACATATAAGTAATCGAAATGTCCACATATTAAAATAAATTGGCGTGTCTATTAGTGGCGGCATAATTTGTAAGAAACACGCCTAATCTAGACACTTCTTTTTCTGTGACTAGACACACTTTGACTACAAGGCGAAGAATATGTGTTACTGATAGGTGCAACAGAATTTCAAAGTCCTCAAGAATCTTAATTGTGTCTCTAGCTGCCACATTAACTTTTTTACTTTATTTATTAATCAACTTAACGGAGAACCGAGTTAAAGTCAAAAACAATATTTTAAAAGGGGTACTTTATTCAATTAAATAATTAATTACCTGGTAGTTTTACGAAAAAAATTATTCAAATAACATTCGTAGGTCATGAAAGGACAAACAGTCGCTTTTTTCAGTTTAAGAATAATGGAGATATGAAATCTGAAATTTTAGATATTGTAAAAAGGAAAGGACTTTATTTTAAATAAAAAGTTATTTAAAATAAATTCCTTTTCGGGATTTTCAGGTACGTAAATACCTAATATTAATTCGTATAATTTAATAAACTATGTATAGTACACAAAATATGTAGAATCATTTGTTTTGCATTCTTGCAGCTTTTTTGTTCATCTTTTCTGTCCGATTTTTTTCTTTTCCATATCATTTTAAAAACTGACGAATTTTATCATTTTTAATCACTGTGAGAAATCATTATTTAGTAGTCTTGCATTCTGCCGATTTTTTTAGTGCTGGTAATTTTCGAAAATGTCCTTATCTTTGAAGATTCCGTTGAGCAGTTGCTTTAATTGATGCTGGCTTTAGCATTCGCGAGGTCGCTGAAAGATTGGGTTTTCCTCAGGATTCATATTTATATAGCTGAACAAATTCCTTGAATTTTCCAGGTTTTCCATAACAAAAAATTAGTTTTCCCATGATTTTTAATATGAAATTAAACATGAATTTAGATTATTTATTTTCTGTTTTTTTTTATGAACTGATTTTTAATTTGATAAGGAAATACTTACTTTCTTATATTGTACTTAGTACGAGTGATGCAGAGCATATATTTATTACATTAGATATTAAATTAAACACAATAATGTCATATAAAATTATTTCTTATTAGAAAATATATCTAAAATAGTAACAAAATCTAGCTGTCATTGCACATAGAGATCAGATTCCTTTTATTATAAGAACACACAGTTTAGAAACATGAAAAATTTCAAAAATAAATCTCTTCCCATAAACATTTGAATATATAACAAAATAATTGAGATTACTACTATTTGACAATCATTACAAAGCACAGATATGCGTAAGGCGCCCAAAATTTATTGTATCACATTTCACAAAACACTGAACTACAGAATAAGTATAACAATTTTTTGAAAGTTACTTTTTGCAATAATGTTCTATGTAAACACTAATACGAACGTTCCCCATTCTAAACAACCCTAACCCTTTGCGCATCTTTACCTCATTGCCACGATATTTTTGCCACGTAGTAATATCTTTGGGATAAAATAAGGCACACATTAGTAAAAAATTTAGGAAATATATACATTTTCTTGGGATACGCGGGTACCGACACTTTCTTTTCCGATCCTCGATCGGCATCAGAATCGACAAATATTTTAGTGAAATGACGGCTACCCCGCTTGAATTCACTACGAGAGGCGCTAGTGTAGGGTAAGGTACAGAAATTACAAATGTCACTGAACGTTAATGTTTATTATGGCTTTTTAACGCGAGTTTTTAGTGATTTTTATAAAAATTGTGATACTTCTGATGAAATATGGGAGATATATGGTACGGGTCGATGAATGTAAGCTAAGAAAAGAGGTGCATATTTAAGCGGGCATTCTAAAGAACAGCTAATTCAGAGGTGTCTTTGTCATTAAAGTGAGGTTACATATCGTTATGAGCATCATGAAAACAACGAATGTGCATGATTATTACTTACGATTTTCTGTAGTAGGCTCCTTTGGTAACGCATAATTTCAGGATTAAAATGTTTCTAATTACAAACACACGAATGTTTCTAATTACAAAGACACGAATGTTTCGAAGGAGTAAAGTTATCACTGCGAATCGCTACCAACCACTGTTCTTGGCGAGTTAGGTCTTCCGGAAATATCCGCCTTTTGTTTCCGAACAAAATGGAACTACACAACACTGAGGCAGTACCTCGTGTATCGGTACTTTCCGTCCGATATTGTATCCAAAATGCAATTTTTAATCGATACGATATGATACGCGATACCGGTGCTTTTCAATGTCGCACATCGCACAACCCTATCTCGATTTAGACAGCCATCTATCAATTTCACATTTCTCATAATATACAATGTCGGAGATTTTAACTTTCTTTTTCTCGAATACTGAAATTTCACTGATAACAGCACTTTGTATCTTTCTTTTGTTTTTTATGTATAAGAAATCAAATCAGCTGTTTATTAGGCGCAGGAATTCGGTTATGCCCGATTTTAATTCGAAAGAGGCCAGTGGCGTGGCAGAAGGTAAACTGTTTTTTTAAATCTTTTTTGTTAAATTAAAATCGCAATTAAAAAAAATTAAATAAAAATAACCGTGAAAACATCGAAAACTCGGTACTTTATTGTTTTCCAGATGTTGTTCAAAATTCTTTGATTTTTGACTAAAATCAAATTCCTTGATATATCCAGGAGTTTTTTAGAATTTGTAAATTCCTGATTTTTCAGATTTTCCAGGTTTTCCATACGAGTCCGAGTCCTGTTCCTCGGTCCAGTGTCCACAAGACAGTTATTCGCTTTCGAGAAACCGGCGAATATCGCAGAAGGCCGGGATCTGGAAGAAATCGAAGCACAACTCATCACGATGATCGATTCATCATGATTTCTATCCTGCGAGATGGACATATAACTGCTGTTCAAGTAAGGATGAACTGCAAGAAGGGCGCCAGGCAACGTCAGCGATAGAACTGTTAGGATAAGACTAGTTGAAGAAAATATATCTGGCTAGAAGACAAGCAACACGCCCCGAGGTTCTCCGGAATCATCGTGTGGCCAGGCTGAATTTCGGACGCAATCATCTCAATTGGAATAGCGGGTAGTGGAGCATTGTTCTTTTCTCCGATTAGATCAGATTTATCCTGAGGTCTCCAGATGCACGAAAGACAGTGCGGAGAAGTCGAGGAGAAAGATACCCGCATTGCAACTTTAGTGAGATGGGTGAGCTTTGGTGATGGGTCTGTAATGCTGTGGGCATCCAGTCATATACCTGTACCATTTGATCAGTGGCACAGGGGTACTGGAATGGGTAGAGTAAAGCAAAATAGGGAGTGCACAATAAGCCCAGGAGGCTGCAGTACCTTCGGAGTCAACTCAGACGAGCCCTAGGGAAGGAAAAAATGCTGTGGGCTGACATATCTTACGTAGCTCGCACAAAACTTGTGTTCGTAGATGGAGGTGCTTTACCGGCTAGAAGGTACATTAATGGCATTTTGGAAGAGCATGTGGTGGTTCTTTGCGGGGATTATTAGTGAGCAATTTCTTTAATGCACGATAATGCTCGTCCACACAGCCAGAATTGTTAGAAACTACCTCCATGACGTCGGTATTGACACGCTAGACTGGCCAGTACGTAGCTCTGATCTAAATCCCATAGAAGACGTACAGGATATGCTGGGAAGACTGAGCAAGCAACGTTGTGGGCAGTTAACATCGCAGCAACTTAAGAGATGCACTAAAGGAAGAGTGGGATAACATTCTTCAAGAGCCCATCCAACATGTAATTGAAGGCATGCAACGTATAGACTTGGAGTGTAATTAGAACTAGGGAGGTAATACTCGTTATTAAATAAAGAATTTTTTTTTATATTCGCCTATCTGTTTATGTCATGTACTCAAATTCTCGTCGGGCACCATTTATCATAAAAATTGAAGTTATCCTTATAAAACAACCATATTTTTAAACGAAAAGGTTTAGAAAAGACAACAAGAAATAATTTACACGTTTTGTTTACACCGAGAAAATTTTTAATCAAAAGTATACCAATTTTTACTTGCTGTCTTACTTTCTGTGACGGACTAGTCTCTTTTTGATTTTTATTTAGATTTCTCGGATAGAAATCTATAAGTTTTTATGTAGTATTACTTTGTATGTATCAAACACTAAATATGCTAAAACATCTAAGTTCAAGTAGACTGCCCTATTATTTAATTATAAAGTTCACACTCAAAGTCCGTATCACAAAACCATCCAATAATATTATAATTTTTAAAAATATTCCTTCATAAATATTACACAGCGGAGTAAACCTGTCTCGGTCAGCTAAACTGGCTATGTTTTAAATATAAGGGTAGGGCGCGTGGTTACTGGCATTTTATAAAAAGCCGGATGGACTCTGAGCTAAATATTGACCCACCCTTGCTTGGGTATATATTTTCTAATATAATATGGTCTAAATGTCATTTGGTTTAGTGCTATTTCATTTGAAATTTTCATTCATAGCTTTTGTCAAAAGGAAAGGGATGATGAAAAGCGCGTACCTATCTGATTCAAAGGTGTACGGTTGCTGGTTTATTGATTTGGCAAATATAATAAGCAAATTAAATTTTCAGTCTATTTGCTCTTTTGTCTAATACCTTTAAGGCTATTGAATGCTATATACAGTACACACAGGCGTAGGCGCACCGGCTCTAAAGAAAGTTTAACGAACAGGTATTTCCACAACTGTATTTATGTTTCCAAAGAAAATGCTTTCAATATCTACAACAGCTTTGAACCAAAGAAACATTTTTAATGCTGAAACGCTTGTTTTCATATTTTGTTAATTATATGCGGTGGTTCTTAAATTTTCGTTATTAATTAGATATACCTTAAAAAATGCGCTCCATTAGAAAATATAAGACCACTAATTTTGAATTTTTGTTAAAAGTCCTGAACTCCACAGTTGCGCCGAGACGCCATCTTGCCTATACCTCGCTAACCATTAGCGATGTCGGAATTATGTTTCATATAAAAAATAAAGCTTATAAAAGTCTTTACAAAAAAGTTAAATACATTTTTTCCGTATCCATTTTTAATATTAAAATAGTACAAGTGACTCGAATACATACAGATGAACAAAAATTAAAAATAGGGCCGTGGATAGTACTACAATGCGTTTTTTTAGTGTGTGTGTACTGAAGTTACTCATTTCGTATCTTTGGTTTACAGGCTAAAACTACGAAATTGTTGGTTACGTTTAAATTTAGTGTAATTTAGTCTATGGGATAAATTCCAAGAAAGTATTAAAATTACTTTGAAGGATTATAAATATTTTCTTATAATAAACGTAAACATGAAATAACAAATTTCTGTTTCTTGAATAAGTAGGTAGGTATTTATTATTTATACAAGGTAACAAAAAAACATAATGTACTTATATGTTAGAAAAATATTTTTTTTTTAATAAAGCATATTCAATATTTTGGAAAAAGTAATTACACATCCAATATTTTAGTTTACTTTAGATCTCTTTCTCTTTTAAACCCACAGTCGTTACAAGATGATTTTAGGCCGTCCGCGTTATCTTATTTGCAGAGGCAATTTAATGTTATGTAAAATTTTGATTGTATTATTGGGAAGGTCTTGATCGGCAACATTTTTGGTAGCATTATTTTCATTAGTTTCAGCACTAGTTTCACATTCCACTGTGTCATTTAAGTCTGGACCACTTCCAATATCTATTTTTTCATTACCAACAATTACTTTTCAATAATTTTACTTTCTATGTCTTCATTATTGACTGCATGTTGATTCTTACTCACAATTTCAACTGTACATCTAATACATCATAATTTTCAATTGGCATATCCAATACTTCTTCTGTTATCATAACGTTTTTATGAGAATTCCACAGTTCTATTAAAAGATCCATTTTTGCATAGTTCTTTACAAATTTCGATGTACCCATCTCTCGACATTATTCCAGCTAGTTGTAACTTAGTCATTGCTCTTGTATATTTTTGTTGTTGCGTAAGAGTCGATTTCTTGATAAATTTTCAACAAGCTCTGTCATCAAATTTTGCACAAGGTTCATCTTCAGTATCAACATGTTCTTGACCTATAAAAATATAGGTGCTCAAATACGTGTGTTTTTGAAATCGACATGTTACATCTGATCCATCATACAAATCAGGGCCTTTAAGAGATCGAAACTTCATTATATGCTTACATGGTAGTTGCATACCAATGAAAATAAACACTGGCACGTCTTATGAGTCACAATGAGTTGATTAATAAAGCACTGACTTCTCTTCTTCCTTTTCAAATTTAACTGTTTTTGATTTGATTAAACTTTTATCTATGTAAGCAAGCGAAAGGAGTTGCTAATTTGAAATATTTACTTCGCACAGAATCTTTAAGTATCGCAACTGAATTTTTGAAATCATTTAAGTTGCACGTTGTTTTCGTTCGCTACCAATAGAATTTAACAAAACTAAAAATTCCTTATAAAATCCTTGGAATGTTTAGTTTTGAACAAACGGACTTAATATTCTGATTAAAGGATTCGAGATGATTCACCGTTGACATTCCAAAAGTAACACTCTTTTTTGAAATATTGGACCCATTTCTCCTTACAGGTATTCCAATTATCATTGAAACATTTAACAACTAATGGCAAATTTGGTTCAATTAATTCATTATAGTTCTCATTATATTGCTCAATGTTTTTTGGATAAGCAAGTTTCTGCAAAATATTTAATACAGTTTCTCGTTGATCGCTATTAATTTGCATTGGAATTGGATGTAATAGTTGTTCGAAATAATTTTAGGGTATGAAAGACATAATAATAGTTTTGTGTTCGGGAATTCTTCAGACAGCGATTTCCTCTCTCCAAAATCTTATCCGTAAATATAGTAGAAGCTCTTGTCCAAAGCAAATTTTGTTTTTTAAAAATATTTAGCATGTAAGAAATTGAAATCGAATTCTCTTGTTGAAGAATGAAAGTACAAGTGTCAAAGCCTTGTCCAGTCAATTCCCATTAATATATACAGAGGCATGCGAAGATTGTTCAGTTTGTACGTGGCATCAAGAAGCAGTAATTCGGGATAGTTTGAAAAACACCTTTTCATTTGATGAGTTTGAAAGTATATGCCTTGAGGTGTATTAACTTCGTCAGTCATAATTTCAAAGCATGAATTAGGATCTTCTTGTAATATATTTAGACTTCTTTTAAGCATTCACCGTTGTTGTACTTCTAATATTGGATATATCGCGTAGTAATATAGGTTTCCCCAGTTTTGTCTCGGATATATTTTTATAATAATGTTACATTTTAGATTTTTTATTTCAAAATTTCATCCTTTTCTGATTGATCTAATTTTGGTTTTTAGGTAATAATGCATGCACACTAGACACTATATCATGGTTGTGTGTATTTCAATTTTGCTCAAAACCAAATTTTGTCCATTTTCGGACATTTGTAATTAGTTTCTTTAAAAGTACTAAAAAAATTTGTGGTTATCATACAAATGGTTCTAATTTACCTATTACAAATAATTATTACTCACCTAGATTTTGTACCCTCGTTCCTCTAGTCTTACATTTTTTGCCGCCTTTATGACAAGAAAATACGATTCTATAAAATACCAAATCTTTATTGGCATTTCGAATTTTTTGGGCAATAATTCTTCATGTGCTCCAAAGATTTACTGTCCCTCTACATAGGAAAATAAATAATCCATTTTCAACAATTTCTATGAAATCTTCAAGCTCTTTTAAAGAGGCAAATGTTTTACCTTTTTCAAGATGTGTGCTTGTCATTTCACAATTTTCGAAGATAAAAGTGTCTTTTAGATAATACAAAAGTTAATGTACTAGGAACCAATATGAACATAACCTCAATTATTTGATAGAAAGTTTCGTAGTTTTAGCTTGCAAGCTAAAGATACGCAATGAGTAACTTCAGTTCACACGCTAAAGAAACGCATTTCGTAGCACTATCCACTACCTAAAAATAGCAGCTTTCCACCTGCGGTCAAATTCTGGGTATTGTCTCAAGTATTTGTCTCGCACTGTATTAGTCAACGCACTGACGAAGTAACTGTAGCTGGAAAAATGCTTTTTTCTGTATGTTATATGGTGTCCGATATAATCTCTTAGCAATAGGAAAAAGTTGTTGGAAAAAGTAAAAATTTAGCTCTATTACCTCCCCACTGTTGCAGCAGCATAACAGCACTCTCTATTCGTGCATACTATCCGATGCATAAGTAGTGTGAATGTGAATTGAATCCCAAACTTTGGGGTTGGAAAATAATGAGACCTCGTCACTCCGTACCTACACTTTAGGTCCCTGCTTCTAACTCTTTGCTAACACTGATCTCCTGTAATTGCAGAAATGGTTGCACTTTATCTTGTGGATGGAAAAAGTAAGAATGAGATGCGGGGCAATGTGTGGACACTGCCATGGAATTTCTTGCATAATTCAAATGCGATTATTGAAATGGAAGTACAGTTCATTAGACAGAGATCTCGATTAGAACAACGACTCACCACCTGATGATAATACCTCGTCGGGTAATACGCCAAGCTGGGAGTCACGAATTTTAAATGGTAAAAGTAACCAAACTTGTATAATTTGAGTAAACAATATAAGCTTTTTTACATCCTTTATTATATTTGATTTATTTATGGTTTTCAGACATTTCTGGAGCCACGAATACAATTTCAAGAGAATGAACCGTAAAAACATCTGCCGTCCAACTCCCCTCCGTCGTACTTAAGCAGTGCGAAGCAAAATACCTGAATCATCACCCAGACTGGTCACAGGTGGAAAGCTCGACATATATATCTATTTTTATCCTTCCTCTCATTCTGTATGTATTTTTGAGTCGCTTGTATTATTTTAATAATGATAATAGATAATAGATTTTTTTGTAGAGAATTCAATAAGTTTTCTTTTTTATATGAAACATAATTATGATGTTTTTAATTATTAGCGAAATATAGTAGTGATGAGAGGTATGTGAAACTTCTCATATAGTCCAAATTCTACTATCCGACCAACATCATAGATGTCTCTGTGGCGGATACCTTCGAATCATGATCTGATCATGATTTGAAGGTATAATCCAATGCAGGTCGGGGTATTTGCCCGCTGAGTAGTTCTTTCGTTCAAATCATATTTAATAACAGTAGTTTAGTCCACCTGGGCTAGGGGTTGCCGCTCTCGGTACTTGCTTCACCGATCTTTCTCCGCCACAGATACATCTATGATGTTGGTCGGATAATAGCATTTGGACCATATAAGAAGTTTCAGATACCTCTCACCACTACTCAATTTACTTTAGTCAGTATATGACTAGCAAGTTGGCCACTATCATTTGTCTGTTCCATAGCCTACTTGGCATACTGAGGAAAACTTAAGTTCGAAGCCGGTTTTATGTCTGGTTGGAGTCGGCAAATGATATTGCCAACTTCGATCTATCATGGTTTAAAGAAGGTATAATCCAATGCAGGTCAGAGATATTTTTCCGCTGAGTAGTTGTTTCGTTCAAATCAAATTTAACAGCGAAATATGAACAAATAACTGAATCTGAGCACCATATTTCCAAAATGGCGGCCCCAGCGCAACAGATCGAGCTCAGAACTTTTAGTATGTTTGATAGTACGACTGGAATGAAAATTTTTGAAAAAGTTTTTCAGACTTTATAAATTATTTTCATCTATTTTTTTATATGTCTTAAAAACAAATAATTTATTAAGGCATTGCTATCTACAGTTTCTAGCTGTTAATTTTTTTTTTAAAATACTGCGCTTGAAAGGTTTGCTATCTGATAAATAAATACAATAAATTGCTTTTTCCGTGATAGAGAAAATAAAAGTAACCTTTGATTAAAAAAAAAAATTCAGAAACATATTAAGCACTTTAAAAAAACAAATGTTACGGAAAGTTTGTTCAAAAATCCACCTCGAAATTTAGTTGAAAACAAAAAAAAGTCTAATAAAAAAAAATTGTCAATTTCCAAAAAAGTCAAAATCCATTCATTTGCAACTTGATAATAGTTATGATAATTATTAAGCAATATGGCGAAATAGTTAATTTTTACAGACTGAGAGTTTTTGAATTTAAATTTTTTTAAAACAAATGCCTCTGCTTTTAACCAAATTTTTGGACTTGGTCTTTGGGATGATTTTGAAAAGTTTTCTTAATGAAAATGTTTGATAAAAAACAAATATCTACGATTTACATATTTCTGGTATCATATTTTTAATCTTTCTTGACTACCTTTTTTTACCACGCATTAAACATAATTGATATTTTATACAGAACTTTCCAAACTGTATATTTAAGGCAAAAAAATAATTTCAAGTCGTTTAATAACAAATAACACACTGAGGTGTTTCCCATCAAAAGTAACACACTGTATACCGTAAAGGTTTTGCTTCAAATATTATTTATGACAACGACAACAAATACATATTTTATTGATCGACTTGAAAGACCATAAAAAATAGGCTTTTTAAACCTTCCTTGAACAATATCCAATAGAAGAATGAAAATTAGTTATTTAATATTATTTCAAGTATTATTGCTTTTTAAAATCTATATGAAGATGTACAGTTATCTTTAAGAACCTCTCCTCAAAACAATTTTTCTAATTGTATTAGTAATTACTATTTATTCCATTGTGTCTTATTTACAGGAGAAACACTCTGCCCGTATTCTAAATTTTCCTGTAGATAATGTAAAAGCAGTATCCACTTCATTGAATAAAC
>JANEYF010002841.1:0-105845 GCA_029963845.1 Rhamnusium bicolor | reverse complement strand
CCGTGTGTGATTAAACACAAATTATTTAGGAATTCGGTATATTTTATTAAACCTCAGTGCATTTTTCTTTTAGTACAAACATTTCTAAAATTTTGTTTATTCTTTCTACATATAGCTACGAGTAATGGATATTCTGTAAGTTTAATTGATAAAATAATTAAGAAATGAAAGTTTAAAGAGTAGCTTCGAAATTCCTGGACCTTTCAAAATAAAAGAGAAAATCAGAAATTTGTATCGATTCCATTCGATCCTCGATTCACCCATGGTATTGGTAAGATTTTTAAAGATGTAGGTATGACAGTGGTTCACTCATCAGGAAACAAACTACTACAACTTTTAGGCAATCCAAAAGATAAAATTGAAACAAACGAAAAGTCGGGGATTTACGAAATTAGCTGTTAAGGAGTGTAATCAAAAATATGTTGGACAGACCAGACGATCAATTCAAACTAGATCCAAAGAGCATATGGCCCATCTCATATATGGTAGAACAGATAAGTCTAGTGTAGCCCAACATGCGTTTGAGAACAACCATAAAATAGACATTAGCAATTTAAGATTAATTAGGAATGTAAAAAATACTTGAGAGCTGGATGCATTTGAAAACTTGGAAATCATAAAGTGTAAAAATAGTATGAATACTGACAGAGGGCATATCCCAAATAGCCCGCTTTATTGGTTAATGGGTGAACCATGACAACAGTTTAAGTATAAATAGGGTAGATTGTTAGCATAAGTTTAGTTTTAATCATCTCCAGATGATACCAACTTGATTGGCGAAACGCGCGTCAAGTGCAGTATATAGCGTTTTGGTGTTTCGTGGAAAACTACGTCAGTGTTATTCTTTCTTGTTATAATATATGTCTATTGAATTAATCATAATAATTAGCTTGCTTTAATTTTCATTCATCGAAAATTACATTACTGTTGAACAAAACACACTAGACAGAATTTTGTAGACATAAATATTCCTTTTCACTTAAGGTCTTCAACAAATTCAGCTTGTTCTGTTACCCGATGAATGAATCTCACATATTTTAATGCATTTTCAAAGTGCAAATCCTGTTCTTGGAATAGTAGGATTCCATTTTTTATACAAAATTTCTTCATTCGGAAAAGAGAACACACGCACTTTCGGCCCATTCACATAATTTACAACCCGATCCACTGCATTTGTATGGCATGTTTATGACCCTCAATACTGATAATTGAATTTAAAAAACACTAGTCATAGCGTGAAACCTTTCGGAAAAAACAAAATAATATGCTAGGATGTATCTAATCTCCATATAAAACACATACAAATAACTGCAGTACTGTACTAATAACGTGCAACTATGTTGTAGATTCTCGAATTCTGGGGTCTAGCGGATGTGACGCAAGCAGTTGCGTTCGGATCAGCATTGAGACCTTGTTTTTAGGTGGTAATGCTAATCGACGTATCTGCATGTCCACTCTACATCATCTCGCCTAAATCATCTCTTTGGACCTAAAATACCTGTTGATAAATTTGCCAACTTATTGGTTTTATGTGACACAACATCAGTGATAAAACTTCCCAAGCATTTGAATTTTTATAAAAAATTACCACACTAGCAACTAAATAAGTTTGTATCACTAATCTAATATTGTTATTGTTTTATCCTTTATATTTTATGTTGTTTTTTAGGTTCGGTATAAGTATTCATATATATATTTTAATGCTTCTGTACGGAAAATAAATTTTGTTTTCAAAGTACTCAGGTCTTGTTAATATAATATAAACTACTGAACATGATGATAATTCCAGTTCATGAAATCATGCGAATTCAATAATTAATATATTCTGCAGATTAAAATTGTCGGAAACATCTATCTATCATAATTTATTTAGGTCACTAATGACTGACTTCTGCACCTTACATGAGAATTTGTATCCTGAATGAACCTGAATTTTGTCAATCACATTTCACGGTGTTGGATTGGTCGTGAGATCGATTTTGAAGTGTGGTGGGGAAATCTGTCATTAAGACTTTTTTATTCTGATTTCAAAAATATACAATTTTAATCCATTATCTCTTATCGTTTTCGAGATATTGAATAATATAAATTATGACCACCCACCTTCGACTTCAAGAATAAATAATAGAGCAGGCCATGGAAAAACAATTTTATTTTAAGTTTAGACGTTTAAAGTATACTGTTGCATTAATTGTTGTGTAAATTAGTACGTTATAAGGAAATGGGTTTTCTGAAAACGAAAAGTGTGATATATTGTGAATATATCTAAAAAATAATAAAAATGCTACTGCTGCACAACGAGAATATAGTCTTATGGCGATCGAGTTATTCCGTGCAAAAATACATTTCAGAAAATAAATGCATTATTTGAAACGACAAAGACGTTGAAACGAAAAAAAGCGGGTTGTTGTTCGAGATGAAAATGAAGAGCTGAATGTTCTCCTTTATTTTCAAGAAAATCCAAAATAGTCAATTTGTGGTGCGAGAAAAGATCTGAATATATCTTTGGGAAAAATATGGAAAGTTCTTTATAATCATAAGGTTAGACCTTTTAAGTTGTTACCAGTGTCTAGATTGACTGAAGCAAATGTAAATGCAAGAATAGAATTTTGCCGAATAATGGTTGATAGGTTGGACAACAATGGACTTTTCTTTAATAAAATGTTGTGGACGGATGAGGCTAGTTTCACCACATCCTGTATTTTAATAGAAAAAACACGCACTACTGGAGTAGTGAAAATAAGCATCGGACAAAAGATGTAAAGCTACGTGACAATTTTTCATCGACCTGATTAAAATAAAATTTACGCTACTTGGTGGTTTTATCAGTGAAGTTATCAGCATTCCATGACCGTAATAACTCGTTTTGTAAATGAATTTTCAATAAATCATTTTTAAAATTTAAACGGGTAACTTTTTTATACATCTGCATAAATTGAGTCTTTATAATGTTTCTTAATTTAAATTTACATACAGAGTCTGACAGCTACATAAGATCACGCATTTTTCTCATAAGCTATTTCAGGTAAAAGAAAACATCAGGAGTAAATTTTCTTCAATTTTTTTGTGCAGAAGTGGAAAATGCAGTTGAATTTTTCAGAAAGCGCACATAAATACACACATGCTGCAATTTTGTGCTATATTTATTATTTGCTGATTTTGATTTCTTATAATGTTCTAAATTCATTTTATTTCAGGTAATATTGTCTTTGGACCAATTGTTTTTGTGAACCCTGGAATATAGAAAATAGCAACTCAACTAATATCATTCACACATAAATAGACTTAGGGAATTTGGATGTCATCTCAGAGACGAATTTTTAATTCTGAAAACCACGTGATATAGTACACTGGCCGGCACAAAAGGTGGGACAAAAAAGAAAAATTGATATATTCCTAATAAAAATTATTCTGCGTGCACAAAATTTATGGAATCATTTGTTTCTTCTTCCCAATTTTCTTCTTTTCTTTATCATTTTAAAACTGACAGATTTTTACATTTTTAATCACTATGAGAAATCATTCTTTAGTATTGACTTATTATCTGTCGATTGTTTTAAGTAGTGGTAATTTTCGAAAATGCCCCTATCTTTGGAAGACACCACTAGAGCAGTTGCTTTAATTGATGCAGGCTTTAGCATCTGCAAAGTCGCTGAAAGATTAGGTTTTCATCGATCCAATGTCCACAGTTGTTTGCATTCATGAACTAGAAGAAGGCCGAGATCTGGTAGAAATCAAAGCAGAATTCCTTGCGATGATCGATTTATCGTGATTTCTATCCTGCGAGATCGACATATGACTGCCGTTCAAGTAAGGAATGAACTGCAAGAAGTGCACCTGGTCAACATCAGCGAACGGTTAGAAGAAGGCTAGTTAAAGCAAATTTATCTGTTAAAAGACCAGCAACAAGAATCGGAATCATCGTGTGGCCAGGCTCAATTTCGGATGCGAACATCTCAATTGCAATATCGGGCAGTGGAGCAATGTTTTTCCCCGATGAGTCCCGATTTGCCCCGAGATCTCCAGATGAACGAAAAAGTGTGGTGAAGGCGAGGAGAAAGATATGCGTAATGCAACTTTAGTGAGAGGGTGATCTGCGGTGATGGGTCTGTAATGGATATATTACGTGGCTCGCACAAAGCTTGTATTCATAGATGGAGGTGCTTTAACGTCTAGAAGGTGTAATAATGACATATTGGAAGTGGTGGTTCTTGCTAGATATTTTGGTGAGCAATTTCTTTTAATGCGCGATAATGCTGCAAAAGTTTTTCGTGATTTAATGCAGTTCTACTCTGAAATACGGATTTAGTTTACATCCTTGCTTTTTTGCAATTTGTTCAGTACAAAAACACCAACTAATAATATATTATGTACAGAGAGTATAAAGAGATTTTTTATTTATTCGATATTTTCTGTTTAGTGTAGTACATTAGTGGACGTAAAAAATAGCGAGGATGTCCGCATCTTTAGAAAGAGTGATGTTTTATGTGTTCCTATCTATAGTGTATGGCGTTAGGCTGACATACGTAAATTCATTTCAATCAATAGTTACTCCGCTGTGACGAAACATGTTTCGATGAAAAAACATCAAACGTTTATTGGGTTCCATCAGCTGAAGATGATGCAGGGGATAATGAGAACTGATGATGGTTGGGTGATGGGCGAGGAAAGAAATGAAGTTGTTGAATAATCTTTAATAATAATTTGTGTCCTGTAATTTATTTATTTTATGAAATCATTCGTGGGTAGTAGGACAAATAAAACTACTGTTCTTTATTTAGATTGACCAGTTTCTGCTTTCTTCGAAATCAATCTAATATTAAAACCTACTATCTGCAATTTTAATTGAATTAATCATAAATAAATAACAAACACACATTTAAAGTCAAAACAACAATAATTGACACATACAGCATTAGAAGAAACAACAATGCATCAATTATTGATAATTATTGATAATATGATAATTTGTTGATAATTAGTCACGTATATAAAATCAAAGTTGTATTTTTTTAATTGAATTAATCATAAATAAATAACAAACATACATTTAAAGTCAAAACAACAATAATTGACACATACAGCATTAGAAGAAACAACAATGCATCAATTATTGATAATTATTGATAATATGATAATTTGTTGATAATTAGTCACGTATATAAAATCAAAGTTGTATTTTTTTAATTGAATTAATCATAAATAAATAACAAATACACATTTAAAGTCAAAACAACAATAATTGACACATACAGCATTAGAAGAAACAACAATGCATCAATTATTGATAATTAATGATAATATGATAATTTGTTGATAATTAGTCACGTATATAAAATCAAAGTTGTATTATTGCATTTTTGTTTCTTCTAATGCTGTATGTGTCAATTATTGTTGTTTTGTGTTTATTTGTTATTTATTTATGACTAATCCAATTAAAATTGGAGATAAATTTTATTATAAGATTGATTTTGAGGAAGGCAGGTTATACTGCAGAAACCGGTCAATCGAAATAAAGAACGGTAGTTTTATTTGTCCTACTACCCACAAATAGTTGTTGAATAATGTCGGGCGCCGCCCCAAACGAAAAGAGAGAATTTCGATAGTATAATAAAATAATATTTTAGCTAAGGAGTTTCGTATCCACAATCTCTTAATGTAGTTTTATTAGTCGGTTTGGATAAAATTAGTAAAGAAAACCTCAAATTCTCATTTAGTCGACGTTTCGACAAAATTTATTTTCTTCCTCAGGACTAATAAGGTCTTTGGTTTTCAGTCAACATAATCATAATCGTCAAATAAATAAATAACGTCACTCATAATAATAGGATTCTTGAGTCAAACAATGACCACTGGGCAATAAATTAATGGTTTTTTAACTAGTTTCAATGCAGATCGATATGAAAAGAGTGTAAAGGTGACGTTATTTATTTATTTGACGACTATGATTATGTTGACTGAAAACCAAAGACCTCATTAGTCCTGAGGAAGAAAATAAATTTTGTCGAAACGTCGACTAAATGAGAATTTGAGGTTTTCTTTACTAATTTTATCCAAACCGACTAATAAAACTACATAAAATAATATAATTACAGCTGTATGTTGGCAAACCGATAAAAGTCGTGCAAGACGTTTGGTCTAAATGGCAGACTGTATGGGAGAGCGCCAGAGTCGCTAAGTGTGTGGCAGCCAGATTTGAGAAATTAAAACTTGCAATGAAATCGGAGGAGTCCGACCCGCTTGTGTAAAAGTGGCCAAAGTGCTTAACATTTATTGTAATTTTTGAAGTCTACTCTATTCTATTCCTTTTCAGTAGTGTAATAATTAATACTTATTTATTTTAATATTTTAATAGATGATTTGGTAATTTTTTATTTTCATAACAATTTTATTTTATTTTAGAATGAATTAAAAAATTCGGTTTTTGAATCAAAATTTGTTAATTTAAATTACTTTTTAGTTGTGAGGTCACTGTCATTTTCTTAACTGTCAGCTCATATTTTTTCGACAAATTTGAGTAGAGGTTTAAATCCTAGATACAGCTATGGAGTCCAAGCTTATTTTTCCAATTTTTAAAACGACTGAAATTTTTAAGTCAAATATCTCGAAAACTTTCCTCTTCAACATGCCACTTTTTTACATCAGCTTATGCAGAAAAGCGTTCTTTATACGAATCCATAAAAAAATACAGATTGCCATTTAAAAAAATACCGATGATGTCATCGCTCGAAAACAAAATACAATCAAAGAATGCCATTTATCAGACTAGATGCCTTTTTGAAACATGTCCGAGGATTTTTTTGCTCAAATCTTCCTGAAAAGCTTTATTGAATTTGTTCCATACATTATCGCCACACTGTATAACTAAAACATGTCAGTATCAAAATGTTCTTGTATGTATGTATTACTATACTTAATTACTGACCCATTAAAATCCTTAAATCATACTGAAATCACAGCAATTATATCCGGATATAAAGAAATATAGCTATTTCGGTCTATATATGTATGTTCACTTTGTTTAACAAATAATAGCATTAAAAATCCCAAATAAACAAAATAAACGGCAGCATATTTTATGTGAAAAAGGAGTTATTTGTTTTCTGATCTCTTGCAAAATTATAATGTTATTTTTCAGTGTGTTTGATTGCGTGTACGTGGGTGATTTCAATTTATCATTCATGTGATGTAAAGTATGTGTAACTCAATTTTAATTCAACTCGTAACCAGATCAGGGCTTTGTTTATATAACAACTTTGAAATCTGCAAAATAAACGTAATAAATTTCGTTTTGTATAATATTTACTTTTGTAATTATAAAAAATAAAATTGCGTTTCTAAACATTTCTTTTATACTTTGTAATCAAATCAAAATGAAAATACAAATACCACTTTTCAAAATATCTAAGAAATGTCTTTTTGGAAGGCAAGACTCGAATCGATTACAAATTCAACAAAAAACGTTTCTTGTTTACGCATTCCATGGACAACTTGCATAATTTGTGCGATTTTTTATTAACTAGCTAATGATACGAGCTGTGTTATTTGTGAAGCAATAACAAAGGCTGCTTCTATTTTTTGAATCAAAAGGCCTGAATGAATTCAATCTGACAATATGTTTTAAAAAAATACTAGTTTTCCAACATTCCATATTTTTGCATTTTGTTACATAATTAACCATTTCTAGAAAAAAAAAATAATAAAAAAATTATTGAATATTACATTCAGCATTCTTTCAAGCCTGACATTATAATAATAATAAATATCCATAATTTTTTATATTTTATATTGTTATTCTTATCTGAATGCACTGGTATAAAATTTTAGATATATGATAAATCAAAAAAAATACTTCCAATACATTTTATCATAGAAACTATAAAACAACTACTCAATTCTATGCAAAAAATTGCATAGAATTAAATAACAGTGTTCTTAGTATTAGAAGCAAAAAACGTTGCTTTAATAGTTTCTATGATAATGTGTATTGGAAGTATTGTTATTTATCATGTAAGTTAACATGTCATGTTAGAAAATTAAAAAATCTGAAAATTATGTAAGAGTAAACTACGTTCGACTTTAACGATATGAAAAACAACTATAAGAAAAGTTATTTGGATTTAAAGTTTATGTCATAATTCCAATTTTTCGATAAATCTACCTAATTCGACTTTTTAAAAAAAATGTCTTAAGTATCAAATAGTACCATGCAGTAAAACTTACGGTAAAATAAAAATTATTTACTTACAAAACAGCATTGAAAAAATTTATTAGGAAAACTAAAATAAATTTTAAAAAATATGTTTCAAACACGTCTCCACCGTACTCCACACATTTTTGAAAGCCAGTGTAAAGCACTTTGTAACTGTTTCTAACATCTTGTAAAGATATTGACTGAACAGCTTCCCCTAATGCGGAATTTCAACAGATCACTGTTATTAGCCAAAGTCCCACTGTATACAATTTATTTCAATCAACCCCATAAATAGAAATCCATATTTGTTAAATCGGGGGACCTCGGAGGCCATATATTTGGACCTATTCATCGGTCTTCAAACTTATTCCATAACCAGGTTCTAACATTTGCCGCAGAATGAGCGGGACAAGCATCTTGTTGAAAATAAAATGAATTGGGGTTATCCAACGGTAAATTTTGTAGTTCATCACTGAAAAAAGTTTGCAGCATATTGAAATATCTATTGCTGTTATAGTCTGCGAAACCTATATTGTGACGGGACGTGCGAAGCAAGACGCGACATGTGGGCGAGAAATGTATAACACATGACATCTTCCATCTTTTACACCGCTTAAAGCAGGAACGATGATTTTTGTTATTGTTGGCACGCGACCGAGGCGGAGTTTAGCTTACATGCTGGGATACTTCAGGGCCGCACTTAATTTTGCTACCGAATCGTTCTAGCAATGCAGTATATTGTAAGTATAATATTATAAGTTAAATAATAATTATTTAGTATCTGTTTATTTGCTGGCGTGTTTTTGAAAATAATTTCAGACGATTATCGTGTTGCAGTGAGTTGTGTAATAGTGTAATATCAGTAATAATTATTTCACACCTGTTTATTTGCTGTTGTGTTTTTAAAATAATTTAAGAAGGTTATCATATTGCAGTGAGTTGTGTAATAGTGTAATATAAGTAATAATTATTTTATATCTGTTTATTTGCTGGTTTGTTTCTAAAACTATTTTAAGAAGATACTTGATGCAAAAATGTTTCAACCGTGGGAGGCCTCTACATCTGCATCTTACTGTGTTTGTGAAAATGAAAGTGATAGTGATTACAGTGATAAAGAAAATCAAGTTCATTAGTGTTTTCAGTAAGAGAAAGTCGGCTACATTTGAACAAGCAAGTGAAACAAATTTTCTTTTAGGGCGACGAACTAATAACCCTAATTTGTATGATTTAGATGTACTAGGTGAAACAGTATCTCTGATTAACGTTCCCCGTTCCACAATACACAAACTGGTGAAAGAAGGTGCCCTCCCAAGAAAACAAAAATCTGATACCAGTCAATCGAAAACTCTGGACCTATCGTTAGCAAAACTTTTAAGAATTTTAGTTTACGACGCGTATCAGAAAAATCCCAACTATTGGTGGTAGACAGAAAATTAAAAGAAATGGATTATCGTATAAAATATACCAAAAGAACTTTAGGAACTGAAAAAATTGGATTTAAATGTCAAGCTATTAATAAACGTATGGCGATTATGGAAAGTAAACGAATAGTGAATTGGCGAAATTCATATCTAGAAGAGATAAACGAACTCAGAAGGGAAAATAGACCAATTTATTATCTAGATGAAACTTGATATGATACTCATGACACCGTAAAAAAAGATGGACTGATGGATCTAGGAAATGGCAACCAATGTCATTGCCCCCTAATAAAGGGACTCAGTTGATTATATTACACTGTGGATCAGTTGATGGATGGGTTGATAATCCATTGAAACTGTGCGAAAAAAACATGGAAGACTGTAAAATGGATTACCACAAGAACATGGAGGGAGAAATGTTTGAGGAACGGTTTGAAAATACTCTAATTCCTAAATTAAAACCGAATAGCATTATTGTTCTTGACAATGCGAAGTACCATTCGAGACAACTGTATAAAATTCGTAACAAGAGTTCTACTAAGATGGAGTTAAAAATTTTTTTAATGGAATATGATCTCTATTATGAGGAAAATTATAATAAAGCACAACTGTTGGAAGTCCTGCAAATGAAAAATTACGAGAAGTGTATTATAGATAACGGAGAGATATAGCCACAAAGTGTTGAGATTACCGCCATATTTCTGTATTTTCAACCTGATTGAATTGATTTGGTGTATATTGAAGAAAAATGTCAGAAACGGAAATATTTTTCCGAAATTCGATAAAAATGTCGTTAATTCAAAATGAAGTGTCGAAAATTAACAAGGAAGATTGGAAAAAAAAGAATTAGGAAAGTAATTACAATTGAGGATGACATTTCAAAGGCGCATAGAGATGTGTGTCAATCAAAATGGCCAACATGTGGAACATTTATTATAATTTTTTCTACCGAATTATTTGAAGAAACCTCTATTTTTAAGTTTATTTTTGAATGTTGTAATTATTGCTCAATAAAACGAAAATGGTTGCAATTAGCCATAGGGAAGTACTTAGAAAAAGTGTTCGTTTTTCATTTTTACATCACACTGTTGAAGAATATACAGGGTGTTCCATTTGAAAAAATTGAGAAAATTCAATTTAAATAGTTCTTAATTGAATACTAATTTTTGACCACCCTGTACATTTTTAGGAAATAAAAATGATTCAAAAACATTAATTAGATGTCTCGTAACTGGTATTCACATAAGTTTTTCTTAAAACCCATAATTGTGACTGTGGTGATTATTTTAATTTCCGTCCGCAGATGGCATTATTTCAACAAAAAAATTCATTACATCAAAGTGGTTGGGAGATAGCCAATAATAATATAGGAATGAATAAGGCCTAGAAAGAAGCTTCAAAAAATGTACTGATATACATAGCATTCCATTAAAAAAAAAAGGCACTTGGTCCTGTAATTTCGTTTTGGCTCGCCCTATATGTTCGAAAATAATTTCCAGTTATAGACTTTTTTATTTAGTTTACTTGCAATTTTTAAAAAATTCTAGCTATCGTATAACTCGAGATATCGAGGTGCGACGCACTATTGCCCCACCCTGTATATAGAATATTGGCTAATGAAATAATACTTGATAATTAATCATTTTTTTCAACAGACAACGCCCAATAGAAAGTATCACAACTAGTTACTGTTATTCTTCAAATGCAAAATATGAAATTTAGCTGGAAAACTATGAGAGTATAATTTTGCAGATGTAATAAGTATTGCTGTAAAAACTGACACCCATATCCTTATAAAGGGTTTCATTATTTAAAACATTTTAACATTTTTTCACATATTGAGACACAGGATATTCATTTGACGCCTAAACATTTGTCTACAACAACGGCAACAACTAATCATGGTGTACTGTTACCGTCTTACAAGCTCCTATTTCCCAGTTTTCGCACATAATTGTCAGCTGACTGATACAAATATTTCACGCTATTTGAATTTGTAGCACTTAAATAAGTAAGAGAAGCTGAAAAGGCTATGATGAAATTTTACTAAAATTAACGCAAAATTGTACATACATTTCTTACTTCAACCAACGCGACGCGATTTTATTTTCTGGCGAAGGCGCTAATGTTAATATGAATTATGATGATGAAGATGATGATAATAATAATAATAGAGTTGCTCAAGGCGTTATCGATAATAAGCCTTCTCTCACAGTGAAAGCGTGTTCATATGAATAACGTGATCGTGCGATAACGTCCGCAGAGATGGATTGTACATTAGGGCGGGCCGAAAAAATTTTTTTGGAAAATTAATTTGGTATAGTCATAAAAAGTTGAAGGGCATAAAGATATGTTCCCTGATTTTTTTTTTAATTTTCGCTTTATTTTTGGCAGTGCCCCATGAGCCTTAAAAGGGCAAATTTTTCAAAATCATGTATCGTTTTGGTTATAGCGTCAAGAAGTTAGGAATCAATGTATATAGTAACCAAAAAAAATATGAAAGAAATAAAAAAAACATTTATCCGCTCCCCAGAGCCCTTAAAATATATAAAAAGCAGCTCTTCGCTTGAGTAAGTGATGGGCTGCCTAACATTATTGTAATAATCGTCTTTATTAATATAATATACAATAATATAGATGTTTTATCAATTACCCACCCTACTCAGTTTTGCTTTTTTTTATTTATTGTGTAATATTGATTTTTGTTTTCAAATGATGGCAGATTACTCCTCGCTTCAAATTTTACGCGAATGTACCCGTCTCTTGAGTTATGACTACAAATTTTGCCTGATGCTTCAGTGATGATCTTTACACATCGCTCGACAGCTTGAGTGTGGCATAGACATTTTTTAATGGTGATGGCAGATTTGCTCTGAAGTGCTGTCATTAAATCGTCGGTAGAAATATTCATTGTAAGAGGCGGTTCGGTTACAGTACATTCGTTCCAGTCAATTAAATCAATATAGTCGTTAGCATCCCAGTTGAGATCAGGTATTTTAAATACTCTTACATTTTCTGGATCACTCGAATTCCGAGCCTTCAAAATGCGGCAAAGCCCAAGTTCTCTTACATGGCTCCGAATATCTGTGATTGTGGCTAACAAAATGTTTTCATGGTGTCCAAAATAAGCGTTTGTGCTAATAACATTGTCGATAATCTTCTTTATTTCATTTGGAAATTCTCTGGATAGACTTATTAATTTCCATAAATGTTGAACTCCGTACTGGCATAACGGTTTTGTTTTTATGTTAAACCACATTGGCGAGTAGACTTTCATTATAAAATTTGCCAGTACAACCAAGGTTTCAGAAGGCTCACTTGTTGAAATATATAAACGCAATAACCTAATAGCCATTGTCAACCATCGCGCATGACTTAGTTTTCCCGGATTTATTTTGCTCAGCTGGTCAGGACAAATTCTGTTTCTTATAGCACAGCTTATTTGGTATAAGTATTGTTGATCGGTACTTAGATCGTTTTCATCAACTTCTGGTAAGTCAGTTTCAATTGGTTGAAATTGCTTTACAGATCTCGACTCGCATGTTGCCAAAAGGGATCCAATGGGCCCTGAAAATGAATGTGGCCCCTTAGTTTTTCCGTCTAAATCTTGAAGAAAATGTCGAAGATGTAACTCGTTGGCATAAAGCAAACATATCAGCCACTGAACGGGTTTTCCAATCTGCACTTCTATTAATCGGATCACACCACCTTTCCAGCCCGTGTTAACATTTGTTCCATCACAACCGATTGCCTTAATAGATTTTGGGTTTACTGACTTAGCTTCTAAGCAAAATAATATGTTTTTGACTATATTAGCAGCTGTTCCAGGTCCCTCAATAGTTAAGTGATCGAAATACTTGCTTTCCGGCTCTTCTACAAGGGCTATATGCTCTTCTTGTCTAATAATACGCCTTCCTTCACTTAGAACCATAGTTTGATCTTTTCTTCCGTCAAAATAAAGTCCTTCTATTTCCTTTTTTTGTGTCACAAGTTGTTTGTAAGATTTTCCTTTTTTTTCTGCACTTCCCTTATAATCTTATTTTTGTCAATAACATTGACTGGATTGTCTGAAGAAACTAAGCCAAAATCTTCAAGGGTAGCAGTGGCAATTATTGCTACAGTTCTCTGCGAGGCGCCAGTCATATCCGCCATTTTTGCAAGATTGGATAAAGAAACTCGCATTTGGGCTTTATTTTGATTTTTTTGCGCTTGTTGCTGAATGTTTTTCCAGAGAATAAGACCACTTAAAATCTTCATCTTTGGATATGTCTTCTTCACTGGAAGAACTGTCTTTTAAATATTCCGTAAAAGTTGATGCATACGAAGAAGAAATTTCTTGGCGACCTGAACGTCCTGGTTCTGGCGATGGTTGTCTCTGCCGTTCTTGTTTTTTTAAATTATTTTTAGTAATAATTTTATCTACACCGCCAATTTGCATTTTTCGAAGACCTCTCTGATCTTTAAGAAACGCCTGCTCTATCTTAGGTACTTTTTTTAACTTCTTCACACTTGCATGACTCAAAATCAAGACATTTACATGAAGAAATATCGAAAAGTTTTTGTGCTTCTAATTTAAAGTTTTCCAGTTTTTCTTGAAGGGACGCTGTTTTTCTGCTTTTTTATTGGCTTTATCAAATTCCTATATTTTTTGTGATACGCTGATAGCATAGCTACTATTCGTTTGATTCCGACAGTAAGCAAAGAAGCATGTTGCCAAACGCGTTCAATTTTATTCGCCAGAATATTCATAATTTCCCATTCTGCTGGTTGCTTGCTAGATGTACCTTTAAGATTGGTTTGAACCAAAAATAACACCTCATTACATCTTCATAAGTTGGAAGTACAGCCATTCTAATATCCTTGGCCGTACCAAATATTAGATGCACTTCTTTGTCCCTTGTTTTAACTTTTTCTTCCATTTTAATTGGTTAATTACATTAAATATTAAAAACTAGGTTACGTTTTTCGTGTCTTTTTCACGCTAAGTAAAGTTCGTGGCACAAAATACACAATTATTTATGCCAGTTATATATGGCACAGTCACAAAATAAGAACTTTTTCTTGAGCGGACAAGAACACTTTTCTATTCACAATATTTACCGACAGTCCCCGTAATAAACGTGAAACTAAGTAAACACATTACAATTGCTATTACACCAAATAGTACGGGTCGACGCTCGTAACTACGACGCAATAGGTGGTTATTACAAGGGCTAAGTGCGGCTGAAGCATAAAAAATGTTTTTAGGTTGGGGCGCGGCTAAATATTAAGATAAAATTATGAGATTTGATTGGTGATTTAGACCCATCATTTAAAAAGTAATTTCGACTATAACAGATCCAGTATAGTAATTTAACAAAAAAATTTATTTTAAGGGCATTGGGGCGCGGCCAAATTTCATTTCATACTTTTCATAAAAATACAGGACATTTTTAAAGCTATTTTACAACTTTTTTTTGCTATACCAAATCAAATTTCAAAAAAAAAAATTTCAATCGTTTTAGGCCCGCCCTATATGCACATCCATCGAGTTTGCACATTGATTGCGTCTACAATATGCAGAAGGAATGCACTTATAAGACAATGTAGTATAACAGATGTTTTAAAAAAGTTTCATTGAAATGGATTCAGTTCCTGTAGGTTCTGAAGTTTTGACAATTTTTTTGCTTCATTGACTCAACTAGCTTGTTCAAAGTACTTATTCATATCTTTACTGAAAAATGGACTGTAAAATATCTACATATTACAATATTCTGTAAAAAGTAAACGTTCCACCTTTAGTAGCTCAAATTTAATTAACAAAATAATTTAGACAATCCTTAAACTATTTTTTTATTGTTTCATGTAACTAAAATTAAAATGTCAGACTGATGTCATTAGTTTTTAATTTTATTTAGGTGAGAAATTTTCTTACCGAATCCCCCACATGCTTGAATTATTAATCAAACATTTTTTTGCTGTCTCGATTGTTTATGAAAATTATAACAATATTCGAGACCTCAAACAAATTTTCTAATATAATCCAAGCCCTAGGAAAATTACTAGTGATATTTCTATACTATTAAGTACCGGTCAGATGGAAATAAAAGACCTCATTTTATTTTATTTATAGCTAACATCAGAAAATATATTTCACAAATAATGCACAAATTATTATTAAAAGTAATGTAGGATAAACGTTTTCGGTAAGGTGGTCACTAATTCCAAGCGCTTAGTAATTTCATTTCAATATTGTTAATCCACTCCGAAATATTTTCGATTGTTATGTACTTAGTTCTGGATTCTGGGATTACCTTTCTCCCAGACAATGTTGGCTGGCAGCCAGAATTAATAAATAAAATATTCATAGCTACGTAAATAATTAAATGAATGAATGTTATAAGTATAAGCGTATTAACATCATAGAGAATGAACACGTTGAATTAAATGTAGAGATCAAAGGAATTGAGCTCTTAATTTTTAAATTAATACCAATACCAATCCCATTTATTCAAATATGATGTTAAATGGCCCATAAAGATATACGTAAATTCAATTTTCGATTATAAGTTAACAATGGATATTAGATATACTCATAACGCACCTTTTCATTTTATTTTTGAGGAAATCTTAGAATCTTATTCCCTATTTGACATTAAAAAAATTCAGCAAATACGATGTATGCAACAAATACTAAATATAATAATGATACATTTATATGCCGAAAATAAATATTACATGTTTACAGTGTTATAAAATAAAATCTTTACAATAATGACAAATAAAAGGATAAAGTTCAGTTATCTAACTACTAGTAAACAGACACTGTTACTTCCACTTTATCCCCTAGTTATGTTCCCAGGCAGATAGCAATGTGTTCCCATAGAATAACCAAAAGCAGCACTATTAGTAAGATAAGCCCGAGGTTATAAATAAGCTTTTTGCCTTTGTATAATTATTATAATTCTTGTTGCTATAGTCACTAACAACTTGTAAAATTTATTTCTGAAATTAATTTACAATTTATTAAGTCGTGTATAATACTTTGTTTACTTTTTTAAAAAACATTCTGTGTGGAAGCTAATTTGACTCCCGTTATTACATATAAATAAAGATAACCTAACAAGGATAACTAAATGAAGAGAAACAAGAAAAGAAGAGAAGATGAAGAGGGGATTAAAGAGTGGGAGAAAATATAATAATTATAAACACCTGTTTTCTTTTTTTTTTCTTAATTATGTAATCTGTTTCGTAGCAATACATTATTTTTATCATGACTTTGAAAGACGCACATGAAAGTGACAATGCAGTACGAAAAAGATCGTTTAAAAATCTCCTTCCTCTCACGAGGAATGTCCAATACTGTTTTTCTACGAATATTGAGGTTATGAATATCTAATCTGAACTTCATTTTACTGTATAGATATACAGGCCTTTATATTTTATGATATTGTAAAAAAAACATGTAATGTGTAACTTACGTCTATCATGCATATTGAGCCAGCTGATATCTTTTAATTCATGTTTGTTGTCTTTTTTAAACCGTAGATGTCGCAAACAGGAATTTTGCAACATTTCTATACGTCTTATATCAACGCTGTCTAAGCAAGAACCATATACAATATCGAAATAATTAAATTTCGATAATGTCAGGGAATCACATAGCAGTTTTTTCATATCATGAATATAATATCTATGAGGATATATTATTTTTAATTTTGTGTAACATGTTCTTAGTACTTGTGTAATATATTCTTTAAACCGTAATTTATGATCTACTAAGATTTCTTACATGATCTTTTAACGGAATCTCGTCGGTACCTATTTTAAACTCTAAATTCTCTTTAACTGAATTTATATCATTATTGCCAGCAAATAGTATAACCAATGACTTCAGTGGATTAATTTTTAGCAGGTGGTCACTTGATGTTTTAATATAAAACTACGTATTTTTTCAAGTTACTTCTTTTAATAACGATCTATTATGAGCACTGCCAAAAGTTCCATAGGAGAGGCCAATATGTCTATTATAAAATAAGTGCCGGGCCCAGATGGCAAAAACAGCTGGTGATGGAAAAAAATTTCTTTCATTCATCGCCATCTAACGTGAATTTTCAATTTGAAAAAGGGCTGCAGATTCTTGACAGGTTTCTCGAGGTATGTAATGTACTTATCCACAAAAAGGGGTTATTGGCCGATCATTTTTCGACCTATCAATCTTCCTTTTCTCAGTTTGATATGGTTTATTTTTCCTTTATATGTATTAAATACACAGAAAGTTTATAACCTTTATAAAATAACCATTTGAAGAAGAATATAGATATTAAGCTAAAACGAAATCAAAATAATACGATGCCTAGCAAACCATGAACTATTATGTTCTGTGCTGCTCTACAGAAATGATCTCCAGATTAGTTTGTAATCTTTTTTAGTTATTTTATTTTTCTATTCGAAGGATAACTTATGTAATCCTTTGCAAATATTATACCAAAACGATTACTTCAAAAATAAATTGGAGGTGTTACAGATATAAAAGATATTTGCTTGCCTAAATGTTACTGCAAATAACATTTCTACAGTGTATTACTAATTTTAACTACTACCTCTATAGGAAACATATATTTTAATACTCACAACTAATATTTTCTAGGGATATTAAAATACAAGAATAATTACCAAACGCGTATCGCTTCGCAGTGGAGATGTTTACAGTCTCGAAGTGCGTTATTTATTGACCATTCTCAAAATTTCACTATTGTATTACAAAAGATTCGGACTATAACAATTACTCTTAGAATTTTTTTGATATTTTATGTAGTTCAGAAGTAATCGCGATGTAGAAATATTTCCATTTGGGCAGAAATAGAATTACGAATAACAACGGAGCTACAAGATGATTTAGTAAATATTTTCCCGTTTATCTAATGGTAATATTTAATCTTAATTAATTTACAACTCGTTTACTTTTTATGGATAGTATAAAACATTATATAGCCAGATAGCTAAATTCTTTGTTATTTTCGTTTTTTTCCCTCCTGAGATCGTGGTGGACACCGATTTTGCCAGACGCAACCTCTACTATACTAAGAGAGGCAGGCAAAATTAAATTTGCTTAAATAGACAACCCCTAATAACTACTGGTCTAAATTTCCGTGGTTAATCTTTCAGTGACATATCACAATTAAATAAGTACTAAAAACATTATTTATAGCAGCAATAAATATGCAAATAGCAGTAATTTCTTATTAGTACAGAGTAATACATTTATTTGTAGTAATTTTGAATTTGGTTTAAAAATTAGGGTATAGCAAAATCAAATTCAGACAAACTTACAAAAATTACTGCAAACATATTGAAGATAATATAAAACAGGATCCTTCCTCTTGTCGATGCTTTCTTAATTATAAGAGGGGTTATCCTGACCTACCTTATTAAAAAACTTAACTAAACTATAAATTATGATATGAAAATTTGTCAGACTATCTTATCCCCAACTAATCACGGATGGTTTTGCCAACTTTTTTCAGCAGTCTTATTTTGAACTTGGAAATTATCAGGAAAATTTTAATTTATCTACGGTAAATTGAACTTAAAGCAAACCTGCTCCAGCAAAAAATGAGAGATTAAATGCCTTTAAAACAAATATAATCTGAATTAACCTCAGGGCTGGATGGTATACCGACATTCTTATTACGCAACTGCGCTGCTGTTTTCTCACAACCTCTTTAATTTATCGTTAAAGATTTCCACATTTTCGTTACAATGGAAGTTATTACATTATTCCAGTGTATAAAAAAAAGGATAGAGATCTGAAGTTGATAATTATCGTTTAATTGTAATAATAAACAACTTTACTAAAGCCTTTGTAAACATTTTGCATCATTTTGTTTTCAGTCCCGTAAATCAGCATTCACAACCGCATGGTTTTTTAAGGCCACTCTACAGTCACTAACTTATTTCCTATTATTGAGTTTATTTCAGAATCTATTAATTAAAGTGTACAAATACATGTTTAGGCCTTCAATAGATTAAACCACAGTATACTACTAGATATACAGGGTGAGGCAATAGTGCGTCTGAATTCGATATGTCGAGTTCTACGATAGCTAGAAACTTGATTTAAAAACATAAATAAACTAGACAAAAAAATCTATAACCGGAAATTATTTTCGAATATACAGGGTGAGCCAAGACAATTCTACAGGGTCATCTAAAATTTTTTTAAAATAGGATACCATGTATATCAGAAAACACTGGCGTAGTTTTCCACGAAACACCAAAACACTATATACTGCACGGGGAGATGATTAAAACTAACCTTATGCTAACAGTCTACCCTATTTATACCTAAGCTATTGTCACGGTTCACCGAACTGTGACCGTGTATATCAGACTGTATATCAGAACATTTTTTGAAACCTCTTTGTGGCCTCCTTCCGCTCTTGTGGTATTATTGACTCTCTCCCAACCACTTTGACGTAACGATTTTTTTTTTGTTGGAATTATACCATTTATTTATATTAAAAATATCACTACAGTCGCAACTATCGATTTTAAGAAAAATATGTCAGTACCAGGTATGAGACCTTTGTGTGATGACACTCAGCCATTTTCACTTCCTAAAGGGGGCCACCCTTATTAAGAGATTTTTTAAGTCAATAATAATACAGAAGTGAAAGGAGGCCACACAGAGATTTCAAAAAAATTTTCTGATATAAATGGCATTTCATTTAAAAAAAATGTTACTTAACTCTGTAGATTCAATTTGTGGTTATAGATTGTCAAGTTTCTAGCTATCATAGAACCCGAGATATCGAAGTCAGAAGCACTATTGCCCCACCCTGTATATCATCGGCTTCTTTGATAATCTCATTGCACCTTTTAAATCGTATCTTAGTGACAGAGAACAATATTTGTTATATTATATCGTTAGCTTCATCGAAATTCTTGCTACTTCAGGATCCCACAAGGATCAGATTTAGGTCCACTTTCCTTTTACCATTTGTTAATGCATAGTGAACATTTTTACTGTAATGCTGCCTTCCATACGACGATGATTTAAAGCTTTTTGTAATATTGCTTCTAAAATGATTGCACACAATTGCAAAATAATATCAAACAAATTAATAACTAATGTATAAAAAAACTAATTACCTTTAAACGAGAATCAATCTGACACTATAATGGGATCTAGAATGGGATATTTCTGTAAAAAAAACTTAAGGGTAAAGTTACAATTTGAGGCTTTTCAATTTCTTTCCATAGAGTTAAAATATTTTTTTATAACAAGGGCTACGAAAATTTTGTCAAATATCTACTAATTTAAAAGACTTTGTGATGTATTTATAGAAGTAAACAATGTTGAGACAGTAATAACGTATATAAGATATAATCAATCTTTCTGGAAACTATAAAAATATAAATTTATACTACTTAAAAATGACAGATTAAAAGCAGTTAAAAATCAACTGATATAATAGAATTGTGAATAAAAAAAACGAATGACTTCCTAGTTGACACGAGTTGACAAGTAACTTCTATCCTCCAGAGTGAAGTAATATTTTATTGGTATCAGTCTCATATTTACTTTAGTTCTCAAACGTGGTATAAATTTTATGACACATCATGTCTTAGGTTTCACTATACATGTACATATTTACGTTGGTTAAGTTTAGAGTCTTTTATCTTCTAAGGGAAACACAAAAATTGAAGTTTAAAGAAACATTTTCAATAAATATCTGTCAATTTGAAACGCAACTAAAATTATAATTCAATAGCTATATGCCATAGAAAAATCATGTCATATCATGTTACGGTGTTTTAATTATTATTAATTTATAAATATTTTGTCGAAATAAATCGAGAACGCAATAATTATAAAGATATTGTATATCAAACAATTAGAAAATATAAACCAGTTAACCGCTATATAAGGTTTCACGTCTGGTTTTTAATAAACAATTTGACGAACAAAACTATAACTATCGAAGAAGTTAATATACACCATACAGTGTGTAACAGTAAATTTTCAATTTCTGTCACAACTAAGTTTATTACCTATTTTCATTTCGGAACACCCTCTCGAGGTTCCGTTTCCAGAATATTACGGCGGCACGAGGCTAGTCAACTGACAAATTGTTAACCACCTGTTAATTCACGTAGTACGCCCAGGCTGTTGAATTTGAAAATGATTACCAGTAAAGTCTGAAACTTAATATATATATACCTTTTTGATCGGTACAATATCCGACCATGGTGATATTCATTTAATTTAACTACTCAACAATTGCGTGGTACCCCTTTGCGCGGCCGCGGTGGGGAATTTAGATTAACTCGTTTCCGACAGCGGCATTTCCAGCGAGGCAACTACAAGCAGCGGTCGGCTTTTGCATTTTCTTGAAACACCTCGTGGCTTGAATAATTCAATCGTTAGGTGCAGGTATGTTAACTTAATTTATTCATTTTATAGAACGTATAGTCATATCGGGATTTTGTTTCAAATTTTCCTGATTGATTATTTTTCATTATTAGTATCACTGTGATTTTTTCCTATCAGTTTTTGAGGCATTTTGTTATGCATTCCTCTTGATGTACCTTTTTTGGTGTACTGGAGTTTTACGTTTTTATGGTAATACAACCTCGTAGTTACTACCCTCTAACTGGGATAGCGATATTTTCCTAACTTGATGTTGGCCAAGGTGTTTTTTTGAGCACTAACTGAATTACCTGGAAAACTACGCACGTGGTTAACTGTGCCTTGGACGTATTACTGAATTCTTAATCTTGTAGATCACTTTAACTATGGGATGGTACCGACAGCCTGATGCCGATCTAGCCAACGTATGCGAAATTCCGAGGGAGCTGTTGTTCAGCCCCGATTGCTTAAGATAAGTACTTTTTACATTTTTCTGCCCGTCAGGATATACATTACTTACAGTTAGGGCCTGTAGCCGGCCTTAGTTTGCCTTTTTTTGCCTTTTTTATTTGTTTGTAGTTTGCTTGTAGCCGTTGATGTTATTTTAAGATGTGTTGTTTTGTGCCCGTTTGCATTTAAGCGGACATGCCTTTACCTTTTATTTTTTGTATTTTTATGCCATCAGTCCAGTGTTAGTGTCTGTTTAAATGCGTAAGGCGTAGAAACTTATGTAGTTTGTAATTTACTGCTTGCAGGATATGTTGTTGCTTGCAAATTATATATTTAGTACTTACTAGTTTATGTTAACCACAGTTACCTGATTTTAGTTGCCTTTAACCTAAAATCGCTAGCACAGCCGTTGTAATTGCCTTTTGCTTACAATTTGGTGCGTGTCTGCTTGTACTTTTTTGCTTATTATGGTTGATTTAGGTGGCCCTTTGCCAAGAATCTGTAGTACAGTCGTATTACCTTTTTTACCTCACGTAGGGGTAAGTAACTTTGTAGGTCAGTAGCCTACGCTTATCGGGCTTTTAGATGTTTGTTTTTTGTGCAATTTTATCTTGTGCTTACCGCTTTGTAGAGAGTAGAGTAAGTTATTAGGTAGATATATTCTTGAATATTTTTAACCCATTTTGTACCTTGTACATATTTCTTGTTTTATCTTATCGCTGTCAGCGCTTGAGCTGCTACTCTAGTTAATATTTTGATTTGTTATGCTTACTTTTGCATATCTCATTAGTATAGTTGCTGCTACTAAGCCTATCTTTTGGGCTAGTAGGTTTGTGATATTTTGTAAGTTTTTGCTACACGTAGATTTAATTAAACTAGTCTCAATTTTATTCTGTCTTTTCTTCAGTTTCTTTAACTCATGGCGCCCACAGCCCTTTGAAATCGTTCGCATTCTTAAATAATATTTTGCTATAACAACACCGAATTTTAACAACTAATTCTCAAATTTAGCAGTGCCTGAACTCTTACCCACGACTCTTGCCTCCTAGAATAGCTGACTAGCCGTGGTGGGTTATAATTGGGGTTGTCTATCTTTTGCATACACCGATGACACAATTTAACTCTTATCTCTTAACGATTGTAATTTAAACCCAAAATAATAAGTGTTTCCCGAATTACTTACCGGAGAGGAAAAACTTCGTTGTTTTATTTTTAGGAATAAAGTTCATCTTTGTAAAAAGTTTTGCTTGCTTAAAAATTGAGTTTCGCATAGAGATATTCGATGGTTGAAATACAGGGTCAGAAAAATTAAAAAACCTAAAAATTAGTTAAGAGAACTATCCTCATTTCTAACACGACCTTCAATTTCCCGTAACATACTAATGTTAAATAATTCCCTACATTGTTTTATCTAAAAAAGAATCCAATATCCAATTTCTTTAGTTTAACGATTTTTAAGATACCCGTTGTCCAGGACATAACAAATTCTTTCCACGATCATTTTTATTACAAACTGTGAAAACTGTGAAAAAGTTGAAAAAAGTGTAAAGATAGTATAATAGATATTTCAATTAAAAATGTAAAAATTAAAATCAAACAAACAGAAGAACAGAAGAAATTGAAAATTTCGTTACCACAAATTTTGCAATTTTGGTCTGCTGGATCATAAACTTGTACCCATCTACCTAAATTCTGGTATGAACCAATTAACCTAACATTAGTTGCACTACCGAATGTGTTTAGAATCTATAAATAATACCGTAGGCCGAATTTCTATGACTTAATATGTTCTCTTTAATTACAATTTTTTTTTTCAGAAAGTATGAACCTCTTTCTACTTAAGAAGAAGTTTTATTATGCGAATTTAAAATTAACCATTCCATCGTGAATTTTGGTACTCTTCAACATTGCAGTACTAAAATCGGCACATTGCTCTCACTGGCTAACATTTTAAAATAACCAATCGTATTTAAACGGATGCTAAATTAGATTCTCGAATGTTTAAATATACTTGGGCACTAACATATCCTGTTCGTACTTCACAACTGGTCAGACCGATCTTAAACTTGATCTGACCGAGCTAAACCTTGTCCCTAAAATTTCTAAATATTCATCCAATGCATTGGAGCAAAATATTTATTGAACGATCAAACGAATTTACCTGTGAGGCTCGATCGTGATTTTAGTAGCCCTCCAGTCCGAAAATATTACTTGACGAGTAGCCTCTTGGGCTGGCTCGTCCACTACTAATTTTAAAAAATCCGCCCCTTACTATTTCTTCCTGGCCCCTCGGTTCTGTAGGTATTGCTACATTAGTTTAAAGAATTAGACTTGCGTCCTTGCGACTGGGGAGGGAGTAGCCGAGTTGTTCGGGTATGGGCGGGGAGTGATATCTTCGAACTGGAGGGTTACTAAAATCATGATCGAACTTCACAGGTAAGTTATTTTGATCGTTCAACTTTAGTATGCCCTCCAGCCCTCGATATCACTTGACCACGTAGATATTTAAATAAGTAGAAATCGCAAGGGAGTGTAAATACACATATGGATGACATATTGTGCAAGCATAACAATATACTCACAATATATGTACAAATATACACATACAGAACATAGGTACAGTTCTATTTTTCTAGGTTTTTTGAAGAAAATTAATTTCGGAACAACACAAATTATGATGATTGTAAATCAACGCTCATTCTAACCTAATAGTTTAAGATATCTAAAAAAAATTGCTGTTTTTATCAGAACAAATCAACTTGTAGAATCCTAAGGTAAAGTGGATTTGGCAAATCGGCCTGGATCTAAAACTGGGAGATTATTAAATCTGGCAAAGGTATTGGAGGACTTGGATCAACCTGCAGTCTGACGAATTATGTCCAGAGAAACATCACTCAGAAACGCCTTGGACGTGGAAGCGTGTCTGGTCGAGTGGGGTTTGAATAGAGAAGTATTAATGTCTGCATTATATATTGTCTGCTTATCCCATCTGCTGATTGTTTCTTTTGATGCAGTTGAATACGGTAATCGAGAAGTGAGAAAAAGCTTTCTTTAGTCCGGTCTTCTAAATTCTTCAGTTTTGTTTATATAAAACCTGAGAACTGTACCGATATAGAGCGCAGGATTTTCCTCGAAGATTGGAATACATAAACAAGGTTGCGTCCTGTTTATTCCAGAAGTCTTAATTTTACTTGTTATCTATATTTTAAAACTCAAAGAAGAGTCTATGACGTTATCTATACTAATAGAGTGTATGGATTGTATTCTGTGGCCTGTTACGAGAAGTAATAATGTAGCCAGTTTGACACATAGATTTTGAAAAGATAATATTTCCAGTGGAAACAACTTGTTTAAATAATTTAATCGGGTTTCGGTGTCCCGTATAAAATTATCTGTTAGTGAAATAAATATTCTCCTTCAGGACTCTAAATTCAGATGTTTTATCTAATGTCTCAGATTCATACCCAATTATTTGAAGCCCTTGTATAATTGGTTAAGCAAGTAATGTTAACTTTTAATCGACATTCTAAGAGTTTATATAAACTAATGCAAGCTTCAAATAGTTTTCAATATATACCCTCAAAAATAAAGCAATACTGTTTGTAATTCGGTTTTCGAACAATATCACTATGATAATCCGAAAAATATGATGTGTAAAATTTCATTACAAATAGCTATATTTCATAAGTGTGTAGGATTTTATGCTCACGTAGCAGAGCTGTACTTTTATTGAAAAAAGTTAATGAATAATTTTTTCGGAAATATAATTTCTTTTAATATATTTATAAAGTTTTTATCCAATATTCTTGATTTGTTCGGCAGCTGTAATTCAGATTTTCAGGTAGTTTGGCTAGAGCTCAGTGAGTGATCTACAACAGCGGCTCGCCGGCCTCCTCACCTGGTGTCGAACACGAAACCCAGTTCATTTATGACTGTTTTTGCCGCCTTAAAGATTCCGTCCCACTGCAATTTCATGGACGAACAATCAAGAGGGAATCCCAACTCCTGAGGATATTACATGTCATACTCAGACTACTTTGGCATGTATATACTCCAGAATCAAGAGTTATGGAACCTCCGTTGATGTGGGAGGAACATACGAGGAATGGATGATCTAGGACGAATGCTGTTATGAATATTCATCATCTTGCGGTATCTCCTTCTAATTGGTGCATCTCATCATTTTACACTACCCAACTCCAAAGCAGTAGAGAAGATATCGAACAGCAAGCGTATTAGTCGCAGACACCTTATTTGTCCTTGAAAGTTCGAAAGACCAAAAATCTTTCAGAGTCGGCGTCTGTATCTGCCGCGGAGAAAATCCTTTATCTGTTTTAAATTTTGAATGTGGTGGTTGCATAACCAAGTAGTATAGGTTTCTCCGGCATCTAGATGAATTAGAATGTTTACTTCTGCGAGCTATGCATCTGCAGGGAATTTCCTATATCGCCCTCTCTTGAAGTGGAAGAATGTATATGTCCAAGAAGAATTTCAGTTGCCCGCGAATACTCCTCAACTACCCAAAGAGCGGTTTGTAGTACACGCTCTCCGGTAGCATAACGTTTATACTCATCCATATAAAATGGATCTTATACCTCGGGTAGCTGGGTAGTTCACCTTGATATCCTCGGGTTTGGCAGACATCAACAGTCAACAGAAGCAATAAAGTGCAGAAAAGGAGAGGACTCAGGGAGTCACTCTTGAAAGCCACCAGATCCATCGTGATCCGCTGTGCACCTTATTTTATGGTGAAGCAAGTCCTCCAGAGCGGCAGCATTGGTTCTAAGCATTTCACTAGTAGTGCTGGTGCCATTAAGTTTTAGTTTACTTCACAATATGATTATGGAATTTACCAATTCTAGAGTGAAAATAAAAACGGTCTAAGTGCCATTTCAACAGTTTTTGAAGTTTTATGTGGTTTTGTGGTCCATGCGCCAGCGCCAACAACACACAAAACGGCCTATGTGCCAATTTTTAACCTAAACGTCTGTAATAAATAGTACAGATGGCGCCCGATCCAAGTCCACGAACCTATGAAATGGTCTAAGTGTCATATTATGTACATGTGTTTAATTCAAAATGAATACACGTGAACGGGTTGTTGGTGCTGTAAAACCAAATTGAAATAGAAAAAGAGGTAATGAAAGTGTGAGCAAAGAAAGAAACAGGTTAAAACTTAGGTTATCTTCAAAAATTATAAGATCATTGACATACCGGCCAAGAATCTCCTGTTGCAGTGGTAAGTACACATTGTTCGTGCTAGTGCCAGTGCAAGAGAAGACTGCTCTTTTTTAAAGAATTTTATGCAACAGCTATCTCGAAAAATAAGGTATGTTTCTCCTTAACCTTACTCAAGTGTCTAAAGTAAATAGAAGCCGAAAACCTGTCATAGACAAAGTACATTATACATTACATTTACTCTCAGTCACAGAAAAGTGCAAGAACTTGTAGAAAAGAAAAAGGGAAGATGCTGCATTCAAATATCAACGAGGAGTAAATACCAACCTCAAAAAAATTCTTACTAGACTTAAGGCTGGAAATCGGAGAACATATAAATAGTTTTCTTTGGGAATAGAACCAATTCAGCAGAAGTAAATCATCTAAAGAATTTTTTAGTCCCGATTTGAGTATAAACAGGACGTTCTTGGCTTATGTATAAAAAGAAATTTCCGAATACCATTGCTACATACAAATATTATTTAGGTGTCTTTCATAAATATTGATATAAATATTTTCCCATGTTGCGATTTGTCACGTGTTCAACATGTGATCATTTAAAAAATAAGATCAAAATTACTCCACCTATCGACCCTCAATAGCACACGATTTGCAAAAAATTGGAGCTTCTTCACAGAAAGGCAGAAAAAGCAAGGTGAAGCGTAGGTGAAGAACCTCTTGACAGCCTCTCAGATCATACAAAGTGACAGCAATATCATTTCAATAAATTTAGAACAAATTTTGGCCACTACGCTTACGCATTCTGACATGTTGTACAATCGGCAAATTTCCTACTACAACTTTGGCATACATGTTTCCGATTTAGAAACCGGTATAATGTGTCAATGGGACGAATCTGTCACGGGCAAAGGAGGTAACGAAATAACCTCTGCTTTACTAAAAGATTTTCTGCAGACCAAGAAATGTTTTCTAGAAAATCGAAATGTGTTATTTGGAAAGACAACTGCACGGAACAAGATAAAAATAGGATTCTCGTCATGCTTCTCATATCTCGTGGTTTCAGGCATTTTTGAACAAATTTACCAGACATTTTTTGTGAGTGGTCACTCCTATCTTACATGCGATAAATATTGAGGCGTTGATTTCAAAAACAACACAGGTCCAAATTTTGAAATTTGTGTTAATGACATTTTGTGGATAAATAGAATAGCTATCAAATGCAAGGTTTGGTTTCGTTAAAAGTAACACATAGAGTAAATAATATGGTGTTTAATAAATTAGTCGATTTTGTAAAAAGGACATTAATCCACACAAAAAAAATCTTTAGTAAAAAAAAAAAATTTTTTTTTTTTTTTTTATATATATATAAATATATTTTTTTATATATATATGGTTATATATATATATATATATATTATATATATATATATATATATATATATATATATATATATATATGGTACTTATAATATAATACACACACAAATGTCATGTATTAGTATCATTTTTTATAATAACATTTTTTTATTTTTAAATTTTTAGAGGATTTTGCATTTCCACTCTAAGTTATTAACGATTCAATTTATTGAATCATCATCAACTTGATTTTTTAAATGGCTACTCTCCTTTGTTGTTATTTTATCTGAAAGAGGTTTTTCAATGTGATTTCAATCATATATCACACATGCTTATTAAAAAGAATTTCTAACGAAATATCATAAAATCTATGTCATAAAACCATTAATTAATAACAACAACCACACACTTTTATTACACATTCACAATGCTATTATTTCAAAGTTTATTCTGATTTACTATTTAATTACTAGGTAGGTACTGTCAGTTTTAATTTTTTTTTATAAAATAAAAATAATCACACAATTAAAATTATTATTGAATTCATTAACTAAATATTAGTTTGTATATAGTTTGTAAAATTTTATTAAATTGTGACGCAACCTTCTGATCTTCAAAGCAGAAGTTCACTTTACCCCACACTCGGCGGTCTCGGTACGGAATCTGGCCAGTTTCTTTAAGATGCAGAAACACCACTTTACTCTGGAAAAGCCGGCAATAATAAGAAAAATTTACAACTAATTAATAACAACTCTTAAATTTAATTTATAATAATTAACTAAATAACTTATCTGCTACTATTTATTATTTAAATTATACTAATTTAATAAAAGTACCAAAAAAGCCAAAACAATAAACTTAACATCCTTCCAAATAATTCTGAGACACTTATTCACCTTCCTCTTTATTAAGGAACTCACAAACTCATAAAATACAACAACTTTTATTACAACCTTGATATTTTCTTATAACTTATTAACCTTAACTAAAAAAAATATCATTTTAAATAAATTAATAATTACTAATCTTCTGGTTTTTTTTTTGATCGAATCTTTACTATTAACACTATTTAATTAAAACTAAATACTTTTAAATTTTAAAACAATTTTACTTTATTTTTTTTTTAAAAAACAGGCAAACAAATTCAAAGTACTTATTGCCACTATCTAATTTAAAAATGTGCCGTTATTATTAGTGATTTCAAACTCCAAATAAAAATATTCTTTAAATATACATGATATACAGTAAGACGAGTCTAGGTAGAGGGTCTTGAAAGAGATCTAACCCGGAGTTTTGTCATTCTGCCAGCGGTGGGTTGGTTGACAGCTGACTACTGTGGTTCGGAGTCCACGCTAAACGGTAGGTCCCTAAAAGGGTGACCTAATTTCCCAGTAAAATAAGTATCTACTACTACTACTGACTACTACTAACTACTACCCTTCGAAAATATTTATTGTTTTTATGTATACCAAAATTAACAAAATTAAAGCAAATAAAAAATTTCCTAAATTACTTTCTACATGATTTTCTCGAAACCAGTTTCAGATAAATAAGATTTTTAACGATTGTTGTTTATAAAAATACTCGAAAGTGCCTAATTTAAACTAGCCAAATTTATTAGACAAGCGTTACACCAATATTTATACTTTCGCAAATAATTCACAGAACATAAATAGGATTGGACTTTGATATTTGCATCTATCTCTCGGCTGCAATGGTCCTAATACGGACAACTTTACACATGCAAAAATTGCACTATTTTCGCCACACAAATTAAAATTTTATTTCAGATGTAGCTAGCAAGCAGAAATCCGTTTAGTCAATTATTTAAAAGGTCAATGTAATATTCGCTCGGTTTAACCGTTCGGCCGTTTAGCCAAGTTTCGTTTTAGTAAACAGTATTTTATGAGGAGTTCACTGATCGTAAATGTTCCATAAGAAAAGACCGTAAAATTCGACTGTTAGAGTAACTAAGTACACAAATATTGAGTATTATTATCTCCTCAAGCATAAGACGGTCTTAGAAATTCAAGTATTACTTTTTAATTTACTGTTGGAAAGTTTGAAAAAAAAATTTCGCATTAGATATTTCTGTATGTATCACAGCTTGCAATATTGTGTTGCATGTTCGAGTAAACTTTATTTCAACCTTATTTGCAACGTAAAAAAAGTTGGCTTCCTTGATCCCTTTACCGCCACCAAAGAAGCCGACGTTTTTTATGTTGCATATAAATTTGCAATAAACTTTACTTATATTTATATAGCTGGACTAGAATTCTAGTGAATGGTGTTTGTTTGTACTGTTCTTAAATCACATTTATTTGTTCACGTTGTTTATGTTTAAGCGTTTAATTATATATTATAAGGAAAACCCAATTTAAATAGTCCTGAAGATGTGTCAATATAAACAAAACGTTGACTAACTGAAACTTTTGTTTTCTTCTTTCTGCCAACTAATTTAAAAACTAATTTAAAAAATGTATTGTTTTTACAGCCAAACTATATTCATATATCTCGCGAGTGCCATACTTTGTGATTAGCCCAATTTACTTCCTTGAAATTTTGTAACGTTATTGCCTCTCTAGTATGTCAATTTTCTATATAATCTGCTGGGCCTTTCTCTATTTTTAGTCTTTGTGGTACCCTAAGTCAGAAGTTCCTCGGCCATCTGTGTGCTTCCATTCTTTCAAAATGCCCGTACCTTATCAATAATTTTTGCTCTATTGTGTATATGCTTACTCTCACCTTCGTTCGTTTTCTTATCTCGTATGAATACGGATATTAAACAACAAGACAGGTTGAAAGTCTTGTATGTTTCATTTTGTCTGAACATTTTTATCTAGTAAAGTAAATTTTAAGGCAACTCCAGCGTTGGTTTTACCAGTTTTATTTGCAAGTTATGTTTCTTGAAAAGTATTACATCATTTTTTGGTGTACATAATTTATCCTAAATACAACAATAATTATGTAATAGCATTAAAGAAATTCTTGGAAATCACAGTTTATATAACACTCATTTAAAATGATTTTTTGTCTTTAATTCCTGTAAGAAAAGATTGCGTAATTTTATCGTTTATAAACGAAATATTTATATTTTCCCTTATATTTCTGTTCATAATTTAAGAGTATACTATACAATACATTTTACCTTGTCGGTCCCCTAACGTGACAATGAGTGAATTAAATTAAATTTTGTATTGTATATATTTCTATGACATCTAGCATTTCTAAGCAACCTTGGATTTCCTTAACCTCCAATTTTATGCCTTACACAGGAATGTAAATTATTATCCCTTTGTATATTTATTAGTTACAATAGTTTCGTACTAATTTTAGGTCCATTGGGTTACAACCCTTTCACTTTGGGTTAATTATATATTATCTTTGTGTTAAATATCATATTATAAGATAAAGCCATGTTCCTCGGATCCCTGAATCACCTGTCAGTTTTGTTTACTGTATAATCAAAATCCGTATAATCAGAATCCTGTAAGTTTTCAATAATTCAAAACTAAAAAAAAAAATAATTTGTAAAAGTAAAAAATGAACTACCTATCTCACAATAAAATTAAAAATAAAATGCTAAAAGCAATTCAAGAACTTAGCGTAGATTTCCTATAGGGTGTTCTCGAATTTGGGGCATTTATTTTATTCATTATCCAGTCGTTTCATCAGAAAATATTAGAAAAATTGGTAAAATAAAAAAAGCTACTTTCCCGAATTTTCTGTAAAGAATATCGTCCTGAATGACTCATAGGCGATGTTCATTGTTGTTATGTTGCCATCACACTGTAAGCAAAAGGTTAATTACTTGCTTTGGTGGCTAGCAAAATGCTCAGTTAAAATTAATGCTGATTGGTTGACTACAAATTTGCTTTAAAAAATTATAAACCCATTATGCATGAACTACATGATGCACAAAGCATTTATCCTCAAGTGATTTCTGGAAATTGTTTTGTAAAAGTGCAAATAATGCGATCAGGCAATACAAGAGTTCCAATCAGACAGTCGATTGACAATACAATATTTAATGAGGATCTTCGTTAATAATAAATTCTCCTTAGACCCAATGACCCAAATGTGGGTGTTTCAAAAATCGTTCATGCCATACGAGTGAAAATAGGTTCATCAATGACCAAAATGTTACGGGTGAAATCTTTGTTAATATTTGATATTTTGTTGTTCGATAAGCCTTTAAGGGTGGTGGTCCTTAGGCTGTAAAGCTTGCATATGCTATAGATGAAATTGTTCTCGAAGAGTACACCAAACCACACAGCAGTGTGGTTTGGTGTACTCAGTAGCAACTGAGATTGTCTTTTACGCGAGTACTTGCTGTTGGGTCGTTCTCAACCAACTTCAGTCTACCTGGACCTTTATCATGGCCTCGATATGGTTGCAATTGCGCAGTAATTGCAATCTCTTTGAATAATGCTAAGAAATCTTCATGCGACTATCGTTTGAAAAAACATGTGACGTAGATTCTTGAGGCAGCTACACAATTCTGTGGGTTTGATGTATCTGCGATGTGAATACATTAAAGATCTCTACTCCACTACAAAGTGAATGTTTGGCAAAATTTATAGGTTAAATGTGTTAGTAATCACTGTGAAGCTTACCTCCTGGGCCTCAATGATTGGCACTGGTAGCAGAATTAGACCGACGTGATTAAGTGATTAAAAGAACGTATTGTACTGACAAGGGTCCAGTTTTTTTCACGTACCAGTATTTCTTATTTGGTTTATTGATTAACTTGATATGGACTATGTGAAAGAAGACATTCTAATCAGTCTAAAGTGGATGACTATAAATAAAACGTCTATTATGTACATGAATCAATAGGACAAGCAAAAGATATTCAAGGAATTACATACCTTAAATAATGTTTGCTGCTCGGGTTATCTGAAATTGAAAATCAGAAAACCCGATGAATTATTATGAAGGTTGTAGTAAAAAAATACCACTTGAATGAGCTGAACTGTCACTCACCCAAGCCTCTATCCCTCCAGTTATCCGAAAAGTACAATATTAGAATATCCTGTGGTACAAATCTGATACTGCAAACCCTTGTCTTCCGCCAATCGTAATTTTTGGAATGATTATATGTGAACTTCCCTCGGTCCTCCTGAATTACTTCAATTAGTGCAATGTTCATGACCCGTCTAAGTGTACACCTCCATACACTTGTTTTACCAGAGGCCATCCCTATACCGAAATGTGTGGCTCCTCGGAAAAAGAAACCAAAAGCAACAACCACCACAATTACAACGAAGATTGTGGTCCTCGTGAACATGAACTAACTTGTGTTTTTACATAATAAATAATTATTTGTACTGTCTTTTTTAATGATATAATTTTCTTTAGTTAAACTGAATGAAGTAACTTGTTTTTTTACATTATTACTGTTAAATGGAGAAATATTAATTATATTCAACTGGTAGGTAACAAATTAATTTTCCTTTCAGATGTGTTTTAGACCCTCGAAATTCTCCCCCTCCACTTCATAACACAAGATTTTTTAAATGGTTGTAATTTTTTCATGAATTATATAAATTGCGAACAATTTGTTGAACTCCAACTTTTTCCGCCTGTGGAGATCACTTTGATAGAAATCCCTCATCCAAAAAAATGGAAAAAACTTCGATAAAATAAAAAAGAAAATGAACGATAAAAATTGGAAAGTACATCAAATAATTTTTTCTTGTTATATTCCTTTTCTTTTTTCCCCCTTTGTTCCCATCTGGACTCTTTCTCGTACTGTAGCACCACTTTTTTATTATTTAATTTCTACTTATTAAACCTAGACTACAATTCATTTACTTGCATAATTTGTTTTAAAAACTTCAAATTAGCATCAATTCTCAATTTGATTTTCATACCTCCCACCTTTCCCCAATTTGACTTAGTGGTAACAGTCAAGTCATTTTAGGTCGACACATAAAATTGAGAATTGAAGTATTTTCAACCCTTATCGAACTTTTCGTGGTATCAGAAAGTTTGAATGGTTTACAATACTTAAGTTTATTGCAAGATCCTTTAACAGAGTTACCAGTAGGTGTGCCGCAAAATATTTGCGAAAACATATTGTTTCTACACGATGGCGCAACATTACACCTTAGACGTATGTGGGATCACTTGAACCAAACGATTCCGGACCGATCGATTATAGCCGGAGAGCTGGCTACATAAAAAAAGCAAGGTATAAGGTACATGAAATGTGAATAGCTAGAGAGGTTCCATTAGCGCTCCCGAACACCGAGTGGCCAGTCTGCCAGCGCGATTAGGAAGATTAAGTCGGGGGCGGACAGTCAAAGATGACAAATTTTATAATGAAAAAAATGATAATGCTCATGGATAAAAATTATTGGGAAGTGAAGTATTTGTTGCTACGAAACGCGGAAAATTATTGGCAGATGATTTCGTGAAAGAGAAATGGCCGGCAGACTTCAACAAAGCGGCGTTATCTTTAGTGAGAAAAAAATGATAAGCCTCATGATTAAAAATTTTTGAGAATGATTGTTAAACTGTTGAGGAAGCTATGTTGTCAGTGGGAGACGAAACAATGGAAGACAACATCGGGGCAGACTGTATTGAAGAGCGCGGTCTCGAGCGCGATCTCGATCGCGCTTAACGAGTTAGTTCCGTACGATGCATTATAACGATTTATTATTTTGTTAATTATATTATGAGGACAATAAGTTAACAATTCCTATATTATACAAGTGCTAAAAGATATGTTTACCATTAAAATAATTTTTTTATTAACAAATAATATAAATAAATTGTAGACTTATTCTATTTCGCTGTTTGTGTCGGATTCATCGTACTGCATATCTTCTTCGCTTTCGCAATCGATGTCATCCTCAGATTGGATATCATTAACATCTGTTGCAAAACAAAATTAAAAATTAAAAATGGCTATTAACAAAAATATAAGAACGAAAGCGGAAATATTTGTACCTTCAGGCTGTTCTTGATCGATAATAACGTCTTTAACGCTAGATGGTATCTGAAGTCCATCGAACCATTGGAACTGGTATTTGGAATCGACTATTACCCATCCGCAGTCTTCTGGTACCAAATTAGTCGGAATTTTATTGTGAGCGTGGCTCCACAATCTGGCGATATACATGGATCTTAAGAATTGTGGTCTTAATTCAGCTGCACAAGGAGGTATCGACGAAGCATCAAAATTTTGTAGGTTTTTTTTTTTGAAATGGTTCGTTGACGTTATTGACTTTGTAATTTAAAAAAAAACGCAAAACGAGCATTATCTACGGAATCAAGTGATTTCATCGTATAAAGTGAACAAACAAATATTTCAATATTTCGAAATACAGTAAGTCTAACACAATCTTCATTGCTTAATTCAGCAAATGCGCGTATAAATTATTCGCTTAACAGTAATAATTTTAAAGGACGCTGTTTTCCTTTTCTAAAAAAAGCTGGATTGAAATCACATCCAGTGAATGCATGAAACCCTGATAAAGATTTACAAAATAATTCTCCGTGTTTATCATAAAGTGCTGACAAGTCAATTATACGCCGTTTGCTTAAAATACACGTTTGAATCCAAACTTTACTATTCTTTTTTAGCTTATCCATGTTGGCTAGCATCATAATAAGTATGTCCGTGTCGGAACATTTTATTATAATGTTAGCTTCCATTTTTTCGTCTGCCATTGCCAACATAACTTCATCAGCAGTTTAACAATCATTCTCAAAAATTTTTAATCATGAGGCTTATCATTTTTTTCTCACTAAAGATAACGCCGCTTTGTTGAAGTCTGCCGGCCATTTCTCTTTCACGAAATCATCTGCCAATAATTTTCCGCGTTTCGTAGCAACAAATACTTCACTTCTGAATAATTTTTATCCATGAGCATTATCATTTTTTTCATTGTAAAATTTGTCATCTTTGACCGTCCGCCCCCGCCTTAATCTTCCTAATCGCGCTGGCAGACTCGCCACTCAGTGTTCGCGAGCGCTAATGGAACCTCTCTAGCTATTCACATTTCAGGTACCTTATACCTTGCTTTTTTATGTAGCCAGCTATTAGACTATTAGACATAATGATACAGTTTTATGGCCTCCGCGGTCCTCCAACCTAAATCCTCTTGAAATTTACTTATGAGGTCACATGATCCGTAGTGTATAGAACAAATGTTGACACGGCTGAAGAAGTGAGGGCTAGAATTGACAACACAGAAGGAAACGAGAAACAATACATCAACAAGATGCACTATTAACATGTTGGACTGAGCTACGGATACGTTGAACAATGATCTTTATACAGAAAAATGGCGACAACTTTGAACATTTGCTACAATAGTGACATGATTGAACTCATCAAGATTAAAATAGCCAAAATAGCAATTATTTTTAAATGTAAATATCTCGGTTTTAAAAAACTATTATTAGGGCAATTTTTTATATCACTTGTTTTAGCATCAACTATCGTCACTTATGAGGAAAACTCCACTTTCGGAGACACCCTATGTACATATATATAAATTGATTACTCACAGTTTTCCTTAATAAAGGTCAAAATCCATCATCTAAAAATTTATTCAGAAATTTAATGAAATAATTGACGTGTGTAGTCGTCGTTTCTAATTAGTTTGAAACTTTTTAAATGGTGCAATATACCGCTCAATATTTAAAAGAAATCATCTTATCTGGAGCACATCCCCTAAGCCTCCGGTGATTAAATAAATGGTGACACTGAACGACATTTTGCAAGAAAAGAGACATAATTGATGAAAAATTGATATATTTACTATCAGTTTTCTTTATACTACACTTATCATAAATTATTATAGGTATAGAAATAAATAATAACAGTGCACTCAAGAAGTAATACAGCTTATTTATTTGGGATAATAAATAATTCCTGTATAAATTTAAAATTAAAATACTATGGTACAGAATTTCACCTGTTTTACACTGATGTCAGGGAAGATTACTGTAAAATGAAAATTGGAATAGTTTTTTTATAACTTAGTGAATTAATATTCTGTTTTGCTCGTAAGGTTGTGGTTTTATCTTGCTAAACATATGAATATGGTTCACATAATATTTGTCAGCTTAGTGTTACGTGTAATTCCTCTTTCTCTGTTATTATTTTTTACAGTTGCGGTACTGTTACAGAAACTTTCTATGTTGCCCAACTGTATCTTTGTCCCATATTGCGCGGATACCTTTCAGTTCAAACATTTTAGTCACTTGTGCAACTGTTTTAATTGTATTGTGCTCCCTAAGAAAATACAGCCACATTAGCGGCTCTCAGAATAATGGATTGCCTTTTTCTGTGTCACTGAAACCTCTTTGGCAGCGAGTGACTGTTCTCATTTTTGTTGTCTTTTTATATAGATGGCTTATTTCCTACCTATACAAGATAAATTGTGCCAATTTGATAGACAAATATCTGGAGAATTTATTTGCTGCCTGCCATCCACTTAAGAAAATAGACACATTTACGGAACATGCCTCTATAGACAAATTGATTCAAGCTTTTCAAATAAAACTAAGGGGGTATACTGCTATAGACGTAACATCCCCAAACAGATTTTTTATACACGGTGATTCCGAAATAAACCAATGGAAAAAATTTTAAATCTGAGAGGGGATATAAACAGTTTTTTTCATATTTTTGGTAACTTTTAGACAAATATTGAAAGTAGGTATCCTTAGAACCCTTCAATTACCAACGACGCGACGCACAGTGTGGCAAGATACCCCGAAAGCTGGCAAAAAATGAAAAAATAAAATGTCGCATCGAACAAAGTATTGTTGCTATTTATTATCAGCATGAATAGGGGCATGTTTTCCCCCACCACTTAATCTTGATGCATGCTTTTGTTTCTACCAAACCCACAGGCATAAGGTCTATGTAACTGCGGTTGACACGTGTATTTTTAAATTAAATATTATCCTAACAAATTAGTTTGTGTTTTTTCAAATTCGCTATTATTACTTTGTTTGAAAATGGACCCATCAACACCCTCAGGTATGTATTATGTAAATTTAATGGATTTGTTTTTAATTTATGAATGAAATAATTTTAATAATATTTTGAAAATGCCTTTCCGAAGTGCCAAATATTTACGTATTGTTCTAAAATCCTTAATGTAATAGTTAACTTCCTCATGCTTCCCCACGTAAAATTTTATATATTAATATAGTAATACTAGAATAGATTCATAGTAAAGCTAAATCAAATACTCGTGTCTACTCCTTATTATTTTATTTGCTTCTTTCAACAACCCTACAGTGTATCATTATACTCTTCGCAACTAAAACGAAGTATATTGCATTTAATCGGCACATTTTTAAAATAGTAAATATCGCTCATAGCAAAAAAAATTTAATATCATTATGTTAGTCGTTGAATTCTGAATGACTTTCAAAATGTTCGTCTCTCTGTCCGTCCGTCTGTCTGTCTGTCCGTCCGTCCGTCCGTCACGTTTTTTTATAAGCACGATAACTTAAGAGTAGAAAGTCTAATCGTATTGGAATTTGGACTGTAAGTTACTGTTAGTTGGAGGAAGAACCCTATTGGTTTTGAAAATAATTGTTCGATAAATGTAAAAGTTATTGAACATTTTAATTAAAAAATGGTAACCTGAACAGGGTTACAACCCCTGATCAGATGCTACAAAAACATAAGTACTGCATAGTATACTACAAGCGTTTCGCTAACCAAGCTGGAATCATCGGGGGACGACTAATATTAAAATTTATTATACCTAAAAAAATAAGTTATTTTTAAAGAACAGCGAAGAGGATGTGTTTCATTTAATGCTGATTACATCGGATCCAGTAATAACCAGTTATAGACAACTTCCTAAAAAAAAATTAAACATTTTTCTAGGGAAGTATTCGACTTATTAATTGCCCCCAATATTTCTGCAGATAATTCAGAGAATGAGAATGACTGTTCCTTATCTGCATCAGACGCAGACGATTAATCACTACGGATAGGACATACTCATTTCTATTCACAAATATTAATAAAACTTTAAGTTGTGAATTCTTAATTTAATAAAGGAAATATATTACTAGGTTCTTTAAGTGTTTTGCATACTCCTGGACAAATAATGTATTAAAAAATTAAGTACTATAAATTTTATTTTTATTTTAGATTTTTATTTTTTTAATTACACCCTGTATATCGCAATATACGAGCAAACATCATAAAGTTGATTTATCTATACAATAACAACCGTCGTCGGCTATTTTCAATAACAAAAATTTTACCAAACTCGTTCTATGAATTAATGCCAGCTTTTGGGGTATCTTGCCACACTGTGCGACGCCTCCAATAATAGCAAATAAACGCATTATACTAGAATCAACAGATCTTGGCGTGCACGTCATCACAACAGCAACTACAAAAACCGATAAAATAATTCGTTGCCTTTGTCTATCTTTTTTTTTTTGGAGGAATCTACACGATGTTATACCTTTTCAGCATGAAACGACATTAGTAGTGATGTCATTTGACCACGCGTTGTTATCTGTTTTAATTATTCACAACTTATACGTTGTGATTTGCATGCCAAGATCCATTGATTTAACGTTATTTGTCCGATAAGCAAACGATCATAATTTACGTAATCCATACCTACACAGCAACAAATATGTATTAATTTAAAATAATTAGTACTGATCTATTTTCAATGTACTGCCACAAATTAATAGTTTTAGCATCGGTTTTAGTGCAGTAGTGTGTCTTGTAAAATATTTGGCTCAGACGTTATTTTGGATATTATAAAAATCATCAGTCAAATGTACAAGGTAAGATATTGTCAAAAGTGGAATTGTAGCCATACCGCCTCTGATATTCACATCATGTAACATTCTGATCCACGCTTTGGTAATAATTTTTATGTGTGTGTACCGATGTTCATTGGTCCAATTTTAAGACAGTCTTGTTTAAGATGCTTCTAATAATTAACCAATAACTACTCACCTTGATAGAAGAGATTCTTATTTGGGCCTGAGAGAAGTTCTGTTCATTAATCACACAAATCAGGGAAACTTCAGTTAAACCGTAACTCAAACAGAAATTAAAAGAAAAATCCTACTTTGGAAGATAATCTAATATGTTTGCTTTCTTCGACAGGGAAACAAGTGTAATTAGGACTGATGCAATTAAGAAAAAGTACGTTTGACAGTTGTACGGTGCTGTGTATCTGTGATTAAGTTAATGTAAAGAATGTTTAAAATGCTCTTCCTGATTATCTACATAAGCACTGGTCGTTTTTGCAACAGACTGACTGACTTTTTCGTAACCATCAATATTTTGGCGAATTCTATCCGCAACGTTTTGCATTCTTGTTCCTCGATCGGATTGATTGGTGTTGAACTAACCAGTTGCTTCATGTACCTCCATAAATAAAAATCGCAAGGAGTTAAGTCTGGCGATCGGGCAGACTATTCTACTGGTCCGTTTCTTCCGATCCATCTTTCCGGAAATTTCTCAATAAGCCAGTTTCGTACGTTGCAAGCATTATGTATGAGGAACATGTGCATAGTAAGAGGTGAACCTTCGAAAAGTTCAAGGTGTTAATTATATATTGTAGGAAGTGTGCTGCAGTCATGCGTGGTAGCAAAATGGGGATCTAATAATCTACTATTCCTGCCCACACAATGCATGAAAACCACTCCTGAAATCCGTTGCCGCAAAGCATGAGGAGTCTCTTCATATTATATACTAAGCATGTTATGCATATTAAAATACCTTGTCATATAAATGTAGCCTCATCGGTGTACAACACTAGCCAAATGAAGTTGAGATGGTCAACAGTTCATTGCAGAAGCCACCAAGAAATATCTTGGTGGCTTCTGTAATAACAGGAGCCTTGAGAGGTCCTCCGGAGGGCTTGAATAGGTTAAACATATAGGGATGTAAGCCCTGCGCCTGTAATATTCTGTTTTAATGTGACCTTCGATGTTTTCAACTGCAAAGCCAGCCTTCCGCTGCTTACTGAGGGATCTTCCTAGACGGCATTCAACACTTTCTTTATTTTTTAATAGCTTTGTGCCATTACGGCGATGTCCCTGCAGATGTGCTTGAGTTGTTAATATTCCGAAATCTCGAGGATGTTGCACTGCGATGCGAAATGTTTCGTAATTGGGATCGCGACGTGTAGGGAATCGTTCGACATTATTGCCAAGCACGTTTATAAAAAAATGTTTGTTATGATACTTAATTTTACACTGAAACATTTGCACGCCATCTATAGCTCATCTAAACAACTTGGCTTTAAAACCTTCGTCTCTACAACAATGTTTTTATTCCTTTTTATAATATAAATATTCAAGGCTTATATACATTTTTCTTTACTGTGAAACTTGCTTTGTTGGTAAGGCGCCACCAAAAAAATCAATTGCAGAAATTTTGGAAACGAACTAACCTTGTAGGATACAATTCTAACCCATTTTCATATTATCCTCTAGATCATGTTTGTCTTTAAAAATGTTTTTCAAGTACCCTTCAACTCATCCAAGCAACTCTGAAATCTAGGAAACCTAGAGATGTTTTAGTAAAGGGAACGGGGCGTTACACTTTATAATGGCGTCTGAATCTTTCATTTGCTTTAATACTGTCTAAAATATTTCACTCTTCATATGTAACATTCATTGAAATACATTGGGCAAATTCAAAAGATATTAATCCAGTAGTCAGATGTCATTTTATTACTCAAACTATTAAAATTAATCAAGGTATCATACAAACTGAATTTATTATTGTAATATCACTCTACATCTTGGAAAATACCTATATTTTTAATATTTTCTGCACTTTGCCAACTACTTCATTTCACTTGTGTTTGATGCTCATTGGTCTAAATCTCGCTGTGGGGTTTTATAGTTGAATTAAACCACGGAAAATTGTAGAGACTTTTATTTTGACAAATTAATATTACATAAAAATCAAATTAGGTATCCTTTTCTTGGTAAAAGTTTAAAATACAGAGGGAAATAAAAAATAATAACGCTGAAAATTTATTTGCTAATTATTATTTTCTAACTTTTACAAAACTTATCACAGATAAGTATAACATATATATCTTTTTAAGCAATTATTTTCCCGGATATTTGCCAAAACGCTGAAACTTGAATTACAAAAAAGATAATGTGCACATTATGTTCAGTGTGACTGGTCAATAATGTTATTTTTAATTTACTCACCGGTTAAAATAATATTTTGTTGCTGCCTTCTCTGTATTATCTTTTATCAATACATCAATGAAAATTGGTCATAGTGGGTACTAACATATTCAATATGATAAATAAAATAACAATATTATAACTACAAATGAGCAAATACGCCACATTATTCCCCCTCTTAAAAAAACAGCCACTTAGGCCATCTATTGCTCACCTAACTTGATTCTTAGGAACTCTTTCAATATTATCATTTAAAGGTATAGCTTCATTTAACAAATAAGCAGGTTTATCTCTATCAATGCTAATATTGAATTCTTCATTTTGTTTGCACACAGATTGCACACCTAACTTGATTCTTAGGAACTCTTTCAATATTATCATTTAAAGGTATAGCTTCATTTAACAAATAAGCAGGTTTATCTCTATCAATGCTAATATTGAATTCTTCATTTTGTTTATTTATACAAATTATCAGTACGTGAAATAACTTTATAAGGACCTTCATATAGTGGTGTTAAGGAAGGTTTTAAACCTGCTATTCTTAAAAAAATATAATAATATGTTTGAATGTCAAAACAGACAAATGGTTTTTCTAAAGAATCATGTTTCGTATTTGTTGGTTTGAGATTATTGAAATCTTCATGTAATTTAGAAATAGAAATAGGAATATCTGTATCCTAAAACCTAGAAAATAATTGGAGGTTCACCTTTCCAATTACATGAATTGGCTCTGGTTATTAAAGTAGTTAAAGTTCTGTGTAATCTTTCAACCATCCCGTTACTTTTTGGATGATACATGATTGTATGAATTCTATGAACCCCAAGGAACTTTGAAAATTCTGAAAATAAGCGAGATGAACACTTGATCAGTAGTAATATAAAAAGGAACACCAAAACGACAAATATATTGTTGAAATAAAGTTTTAGCAACAGTTTCCGCAGTTATGTTAGTTAACGAATAAAACTCTGGCCAACGTGAAAAACGTTCAACTACAGTAAGTATATAAGAACCACCACCAGAAGGTGGTAATGGACCTACAATATCTATATGAATATTAGGGTGGTTCTTAAAGGTAATAAAAGAACGAAAATCGTTAAATCATTCGGGCCACCCCATGTATTTGTAAGAAATGAAAAAACTATATTATTAAAAAAACTGAATAAATCGATTAATATTTAGAGGTCGCTACCGAGTTTTAAATTGTACAAACTATATGCCTTAGGATAGTATTGCATTAATGACTTAATCTGTCTAAAATAATACTTCTATTGACACTTGGGAATTTTTCACAATGCTCCTTGACTACCTTCTCTATTGCTTCTGTGTTTCATCATTGGTATGCAATTTATTGAATTCTGGTATAAGTTCCACACCTCGTTCTGCAGTATAATAATAATAATATAATAATAAAACGTCTTTATTAAATTAATAATTTTACATTAATTAATTTACTCCCTGGACGAAGTTTAGCTCTAGGGCTATTCTTACACTTAACCCGATGTAAATAATTACATAAAAAAATATAAATATAAATAATAGTAACATTAAATTGAAAAGATCAAAAAAGAAAGAAAGAAAGTAAAAAGTAAAAGTAATGAGTAGATTATCCCAAAAATTATGCAAATAGAAGAGGAAGAAAAAAAGAGAAAAAAATATCAAGAATTAAAATGTGTTGCCAAGTAACTGCTGATCCAAAAGATATTTTTTGAGTTTCTTTTTAAAATTAGGAACGGTATACTTTTTAAAATCTAGCTTTAGTATCGTTAACAACATGTAAATATTTGCAGGTTTCTTTGGCTTTTAAGAAGTCTTGGTCTTCTTCCCAATGATCTGAATATTTGAAAAGAAATCATTCATTCAGTTGTAAAATTTAAAAGAAACGACGAGAATTGGCAGAAACAACTTTGTCAAGGCTTGAAGACAGAACGCTCACATCTGTCTTGATGGTACCCATTATCTGGCGATCATCAGAAATAATGTTATCATTTAGATCTAGAGTTTTAACCATATAACGCTTTGCATAGAGACGTTTGTTAAGTTTAAACTGATCACGAAATATGTATATTTTCAATGAATATGTGGCCCTTGCCATCCACCTAGCTCGATGCATTGCACCTGGAGCCAGAAATCATATGCCTCGGTATTGTGTGCCTCCAAGAAAGATTATCACCAACTCCAATAATTCCCTGTAGTCACCTCTCGACTGTTTCTTGATTGAATGCGGATCCGCTGCAAACTTGAATATTTCCCCGCAAACTTCAGGGGAAATGTTTGAAGTCACTTTATTCATGATGCTCAGGTATTTTGTTGTTGATCAATTGTTTCCCACACTTTTTGAAATTTTCTAAAGATTTGTATATCTGGTGTAGATAAAACATCCAAATTCTCAAAACTGACAGAGAAAGCAGCTTCTAGCACCAGCTCAAAAACATGTAAGATATAACATCTTTTTATTCAATTTTGTCTCCAGAAGAACACTAGCCAGTGTTCTTCTTTATTAATGCCGGTATTTAACGACGTAGTGTCGAAGCACATAGCACAGACTTTATCTTCAAGATTCCATGATTTTATTGCCTTTTCCACAGCACTTGCCTTCCAGTGATTAGGGCGGAAACTTCTGACAGTTGTTCATTTCTTCCATCAGATACAAGAATGGGCAGTCGATCGACTGTCTCTTTCCTAGTTAATGCTGGAAGGAGTTCCCATCCAATTGCACATTACGACAATATTCGGGATTAAACAACTTTTTAATTATTTCTGCACGCTATTTCCGAAACGCTACTCTTTGTCTTTGAACGGTTTAAATTTAAATCCGAAATGTTATGACCTAGAGTAGCTGCAGTTGAACTCAAAGGAAGAGTTGCATTTTGGTCACTAATTTTGGTGCGATCTAATGTAGCTGCTAAGTAACCGCTGCTGATAGATATACTGAGTCACTTGGAATAAAGGAAAAATATATCAAATTTGCATCGGTGGTGACGACCTCTAAATATTGAAATATCTTGCTAGGATTTTGCAAGGTTTCATATTTTGTCATTTCTAACGTTTATGCACGATGGCCCATTTAAAATTTGAAAGTTGAAAAATAAGGGTCACCCTAATGAATATGTTCAAATCTTTCTCTAGATATTTTGAATTTCAGATGTTTTTGTATGTCTATTTACTTTGGAAATTTAACAATTAATACAAGTTCTGGTCCATAAGGTACAATCTGTATTCATCTTAGGCCAGAAATACTTATTAATGATTATTTTCTTCGTTGTCTGTACACCGCACCGGAGTGAGTTGAATTATGAAGAATTTTAAAAATCGTTCGTCTAATTGATTTAGTTATATTAATAAGGTCGATTATTAGAAGTAGAAACATCACATCAAATTCCATCTTTGAATTTGGAATTTTAAATTTCTGTAACTCAATTTTTTTTTTTTTATTTACAGAAGTTTGCTTTTTTAACAATATTTCTTTTCAACTCCAAATTTTCTTTCCTTTTCCTTTTTCTTCATCTTGTAATATCTTTAAATTAAAATCTGAAGAATTGCCTGAAGCTGTATTATTTGTACATAAAAAAATATGTATTGCTTATTGCTTAGTGTTTTGACATTGAAATTTGACAAGTTTATTAAAGATATGTCATCTATATGTGACAGGGTATCAGCAACTATGTTTTGCTTACCTTCAATATATCGTGTATGTCACTTTTTAACTGTGCAATAAATTCCATGTATCGAATTTGTCTAGGACTCCTCTCTGTCTTGGAGAACAAAGCTGTTGTCAATGGCTTATGGTGGTCAGTAAAACAAATAAATGTTCTGCCTTCTAATATACATCTAAAATATTTAACAGCATCATATAAAGCTAAAAGTTCTTTAGCAAAAGTTGAATATTTTTGTTGTGCATTTTTAAGTTTTCGCGAATTGAAAGCTATACGCTTTTCATCTTCGATGTGTTGTTCTACTACTGCACCCATAGCAATATTAGAGCAATCTACAGAAAGACGTGATATCATATCACTATCATTTTTAGGACTTGAAAGAGTGATTCAATTGGCAAGTGCCTCTCTTGCTTTCGCAAAACTGTCAGAATGTTCATCTGCCAAGACCTCAATATTTTATTACATTGTAATTCAGTGCTAAAAATATGTAATGGATTTAAAATTTCAGCCAAATTCGGAACAGAACGGTGATAATAATTAACCATTCCAATAAAACGTTGTAGCTGTTTTACTGTAGAAGGACGTGTCGCAGTAGCTGAAAGGATTCTTTTGTTACTTGAAAAAAACAACGATTTCTTAAGAACCTTCACCCTTTAAAGACAAGTTGAGTTCAATCCTCTCATTTTGGTCTCGGAAATATATGACAGATTTTTGTACAGATTCCGGAGACACACTGTATATTGTCTGTAATTGTTCATAAATATTTATTTAAATAATTGTGTTAATGTTAGATAAATGATATACTTCCTAATTGAAACAGCAAGAGAATTATATGGATTTCAGTATTTTTGGTAAAATAATAGCATTTTTAAATGTTTTTTACATTATTGCTCATTTGCAAATAATTTTGGAAGTCTGGATAAATTCTTTCAAATAATTTTGTAATTTTTTTTTATGTGATTTAAAAAATTACTGTAGTAATATTTAAAAAATACTGAATATCCATTTAATTTCATCAACATTTTTTACCAAGGTGAAAACCACTTATTAATTAACGTTTTTATATCATTTCGAACTGCTTGTAACAACAACAAAAAACCTGGAACGACTATTAATCACCATTCACGATTTTAATGAATAGTAACTGAATATTCAAGTGCGATTTGCATTGTATTTTGTTTAAATTTTGTATATGTATAAGAACTTTGTCAACCCTCATTAAATTCTCTAATCGCCTACGTATTATTATAATTATTCAAACGTTCTCACTGGAGGTGGTATGAGGGCGATGTGATGAATTTTGGTTAGGGGGCTTTAAAGTACAATTATTATTCAGTAAAGCTCCCTTCATATAATGCTTCTGAAATCTGTATATTAATTAAACTAATGAGTAGAAGATACGTAGAATCGAGCACAGACTTAATCTTCACTGAAAAATTTCAGCAGTACCGATGCTCTAATTTAAGCACCTAAAATAAAAAAAAGTTGTTGCCTATCGTTTATTTTAAATAATCTGATATTTTATTTGCTTCGTATTAGGATTCAGTCAGGCTGAGGTGTGATTTGTTGCGAGCAAAAAATCGTGGACGACAATGAAGTGAGAGAAAAGCGACATCCCGTTCATCGCAAAGCGATTAACATTTAGTTTTCACAACGTCTCTGTCACAAACACATCGAATTGCTCTTTTTCTTTGGAAGACTATTTGTTTACCAACTGTTTCCTCAAGCACAAAAGAAGTATGACGTACAGGGTGGACAAATTTCGATGTTTGTATAGGGTAACTCGGTAACTGTAAGAGATACAAAAAAATGGAAGACGCATTCTCGATTCTTTTACACAAATTCACTTTTGGGGTTGGGAAAAAAGGGGGGGGGTTTTGGGGTTTTGGGGAATTTTTCATTTTTTGGGGGGGGGGGGGGGGGGGGAAAAAATTTTTTTTTTTTTTGGGGGGCCTTTTTTGGGGGGGGGGGGGGGGGGGGGGGGGGGTAAAAAAAAAAGGGGGGGGGGGGGGGGGGGGGGGGGGGGGGTTTTTTTTTTTTTGGGGGGGGGGGGGGGGGGGGGGGGGGGGGGGGGGGAAGGTTTTTTTTTTTTCCCAACAAAACCCTAATGGGGGGGGGGCTTTGGGTGTGAAGTTTTAATAGCGAAAATTCTTTTAGTAGATTATTTTCCAGAAAATACAGAAAATAGCAACAATAAGGTGTAAATATTAAAATACATTGTTTATATTTAGTGTTCTATAAGTTGACTGATTACAATGTCTGCAAAAAATTATCAAACTATTCGACATTTTTTATTTTGAAGTTGATATTTCGTTAAAAAGGGTCTAGAGTATCAACTTCTAAATAAATACAATATAGGATGAAATGAGAAATAATAACGCTAAAATTTCCTTTTGCTAATTATTATTTTCTAACTTTTACAATACTCATCACAGATAAGTATAACATACATCTTTTTAAACAATTATTTTTCCTGTCATTTGCCAAAACGCTGATTCTTGGATTATAAAAGAGATAATATGCACATTATGTTCAGTATGACTGAATAATGTTATTTTTAATTCCAACTATTCTGTTCAGTAAAACCAAAAATAAATAAAATAAAGCTACTCACCAGTTGCACAATCATTCTTAAACTGTAAAACATACACCGACATGTATTTCTGCATTTTATCTTTGTCAATGTGGCTCTTAGAAAGCTTCGAAAGTAACTATGAAACTTAGTAAACCCAAATGTAATAATTATTAATGGCTTCAAAGAACAGAACAATTGAAATTATATAGTGGAAATTTCCTGTAGGTTAGAATAATTGAAAACAAATTAAAATATCCACCAACACGCGTTTCTGCCGCCTTGACGAAGCTAAAATGCAGAAACACGTGTCGATGAATGTTTTAAAGTTTTAGAGTGATTGTTCAACTGGTGAGTACTTTTGTTTTATTTATTTTTGGTTTAACTGAACAGAATAGTTGGAATTAAAAATAACATTATTGAATCAGTCATACTGAACGTAATGTGCATATTGTTATGTATTTGCTATTGCTACAAACACCTATACTCGTAGATTCGTTGATTGAAAGTCCAGGTAACATTTACACACTACTTTATTGACTAATTAATAATTAGCAATATATTAATGACTGTCTTAACTATAATCACAATTAAACACTTCTCTTTCTTATTTCTTCTTTACTCATTTACTTTCAACTTAAGACTGATTTTCGGCCCACCGTGGTCTTATCCATTTACGCGATCTGGAATATTCCAGAAAATTCCGGTCCTTCTTGTACAATTCTATTAACATCTTTCCAGTCTACACAGTTCAGTATCGTAACAATATTATCTTTTTTTATAATCCAAGTTTCAGCGATTTGGCAAATAGCCAGGAAAATAATTGTTTAAAAAGGTACATGTTATACTTATCTGTGATTAGTTTTGTAAAAATTAGAAAATAGTAATTAGCAAAAACATTTTTTGACGTTATTATTTCTCATTTCATACTATATTTTAAACTTTTACCAAGAATAGGATACCTAATTTGTTATAAATACAATATTGACAAATTTTCAGGTTTCATATTGTATGTTTTTTAACTGGCATGATAATAATAAAAAAATTAATAATAATGCTGCCCTTGATTATTTCGTGCTTAATTTACAAGCTAATTCTCACATAATCAGCCAAACGGAGATTGGAATAATCTATCTTCTCGCACGCCACTTTATTTCTTAAAAAGCAGATAATTTCTTTCGGAAACGCCAAGATTTCATCTTGTATTCCATTCTTGAAATATAACGTTTCTAGATAGGAGTGCAAAGGATATCCTGTTGACCTATCCAAAAAATCCAACTCATATTGCCGGCGTACATGATAAGAAAACTGAATAATCCTGACGGAAAATTCCGGCTTATATATTTTATTTGTAGTATTATTTAAGGTAAAAAAAAAGTAACATACCTAATGTATACATTTACCTGAAGCTAAATTATTCTTAGATCCCTGAACTGCTTTTTAATGTGTACATAACAAATTTTGTTGGATGGAAATTGAAAAAGAAAGAGAAAGGTTAATCCGAGTAAACCAAAGTCAAGTGGAAAAAGAATATCATATTAATAATTATTGTCACTACCACAAAATCTTTATAGGTATTTTTTTTGAATTCTCTCTTTATTTTATCCCGCTAGAATAAATAAAACAGAATTGATTATGTATAATTATGTAATATACAGGGTAAACTTCGTGAACCTGACTAAGACCTTAGACTCCATAAATAGAAGAACTCTTTGGCTTATCATTGAACTGTTTCGCACTCCCTAAAAATTTGTGACTATCTATAAAGGTCTATATAAAAATAATTGGACTAAGGTTCTCTATAATGGAGTGCTAACGGAATATTTCCAAACACAGACCAGAGTACGTCAGGGGGCCTCCTTGCACCTATATATTTCAACGTCTTTGCAACTGCCCTGGCGATTATCCTGTAAAACAAGCGGAAAGGACTACAATAACGTATGTCTCAAAAGTTATGGCACAAAATATTTAACCATTTAACCAATAACTTTATACTTTTATTATTTGCTACAATTAACAGCTTAGTAAGTAACAAAATTATTAATTTAAACTAAATCAATTAATCCGTCATCAGATTCTGGACGGTTTAAACATCAATTTCGCCCAACTTTCTGAAAATTCTACGCCTTACTTGTTCTTCGTATTATGTTTGCCACTCTTCATCATACACTTTGCCATATAGATGTGCCCAAAAATCTACAATTGGTCGGGCCTGAGTAAATTAGGGGGATTATCGTTTTTTGGTACAGAAATTATGTTGTTTTGAATGGCAGGAGGCCAAGTCTGGCCAAAATATTATATCGTCTTCGTGTACAAAATCAACTAATTGGTTAAGCAATTATTAATATATCTGTCGCTGCCTAGAACTTCGCCCTTTACTCGTCCCACATAAGATCTGGATATCCCTCTAGTCTAAATCGCACACCAAACCAGAATCTTATCAGCGAATTTCCCTTTTCTTTGTATTTTACATTGTCCGGGCACTCTTCTACATTGTCCGTATAAAAACCATCGTTAACTTTGATTTCCGAATTGGCAAGAGCAACGTATTTTTCATCATCCAGGACAATGACTGGATTGCAAAATGTACCGGCCGTAGTTGACGACAACTTCGTGATATTCGTGCTAATTAATTTGGGGTATATTTAGGACTTTCGTTTCTTCGGTATTATTGGCCATTTCTTGCTAATTCCCGCGATACTGTATCCTTTGAAGTGCGGTATTCACGCTCTAATTTCTCTAAGGATACCCCAAGTCTGTCTTTTGCTCTTCTTACCAATTTTTCTGCTCTTTCTAGGGTGAAGATCCTTGGTCTTCCATTTTTTGGAAGACTTAAACAAGGTGTCCCTTCTTCGCATTCGTCTATTGTACGGTAAATGTTTTTGCACGAGTTATTTTGGTTTTCAAAAATCCGAACTATTTCAGACTTAGGCATCCTCTCAACTAAATTATAAATGCTTCTTATTTCTCATGTATGACATTTTAACGCAACTGACATAAAAAATGAGTTGTCAAATCAAAGTCAAGAAAATAAACAATCTTTCGATTCCACACGAAGCCATCACTATCGTAGAAGATCCTTTAGATAATATAGAGCAGTTTAACTACCTCGGCAGAATTGTAAACGACAGAGCCAACTTGGATTCCAAGATTCAGGACCACATAAGTGCCGTATCATACGTTTTTTATCACTAATGGAGCGGGTATTTAACAACTATGACCTCGGCATAGAGATAAAGATTCAGTCATTACACCCACTATATGGCTGAGAGAGTTGGATTCCTTACACGAGGCATATTAGAGGTTTGGAAAAGATACATCAAACATGTATCCGCCAAATGTTTGATATCAAGTGGTACGAACATGTATATCATTCCAAAGTACTACATAGGGTTGAATGTAGTAGCATAAAAAATCCTGATCTCAAAATATCGTCTTGGATAGGCTGGGCGATCATATTGTTCGAATGGAAAAGAACAGACTACTCAAGTGTAAAATCTATGAGGAGCTGCTGGAAGGAATACGGAAGCAGAGTGGGCAATTAAAATGGTACAAAGATATCCTGCATGAAACGCTGAAAAGTGCCAGAGCTGTGAATGGTTGGGAAAATCGAGCAAGAGACCGCTTGCCGTAGAAGGCAATAGGCGTGAGTTACAAAGGACCCATTGCAAGAAGCTAAAGAAGAAATTTCATTCCCAGAGAGTTCGTATGTCCGGAATGTGGCCGCATCATATCTTCAAGAATCGGTCTCCTCAGTCATCGGCGCAGTCACATTTTGAATATAGCTGTACCAGTGTATTTCCTGCTACGTCTTTCTCTCTGTGAATACCTACTCGAATTCGAGTTAATGGCAAAAAATAAACGTGCTGTTATACACGTGTACATTTTTTTGTAAAATAACATTTCAGTTACATTCCTCACAACAATAAATCCAACCATAACAATTCCTTGAACGCCAAAGACAAGATTATGAATACACACACGTAAGTAATCAAATATAATCATAATAAAGCTTTGTTGTAAAACATATAGCAATACTTCTATGCATGGTTATGAATTATGGCAATTAGAAGAATGTCCTGTCTCTTCCTAAAGGAAGCATAAATGCTTTTGTTAAATATTACCAAAAACAGCTACAATTTAACCTGTATTTTAATAATGAAATTAGATTAATTTAAAGTATAATTTCACACTCTCAGTCTTTGAATCTAATTGAAAATTTTATTTTTTTAATTTCAAATTTAAAAAGATGAAGTTATAGCTGTTGTTCGAAAGACCACTGGAATATTTCAACTGTATTTTTTCTTTATTTAATTCACAGCTGATAATGCTAGAAACCGTTACCTTTGCTAAACATTAATTATAAAGTTTCTTAACCATCATGCCGTCTGAACGTTTGAATAATTAAAATAATCGTCTACGTGATTTGGGAATTTAATGAGAACTGCCAAAATCCTTGTGGATGGCGGATATAAAACTGGGATAAATGAGAAGGATATTATTTGTTTCTATTTCTCAAAGCAGGAAGAAACATTTACTTTTATGTTATCTGCTTATATTTTCCGTTAGGATTCAAATCGTATATTATGTACGCATATTGAACGAGCACTTTCAACTGAAATTTAATTAAACTAATAATTAGTAATTATGTGTCCTTATTACCTCCCTTTTTATACAAGATGTTGGTAATATTAAGGCTATCACTTTCTTATCGTTTCATTAAAAGTGAAATTACACCAAATTACATATTAAATTTTATTATATACATTATATTTATTTTCTAGCATTTTGAGCGTTATAAGGTTGTTATTAGGTAGTAATTATACAGGGTGATTTAGAATTACGCCTATATTCTTCGGTAACGTGTTCAAGACCTAAAAATAATAGGATAATACTATCCTAATATGCGAATGAAAAAGAATGGGTAACTTTTTTATAAATTTTACATGAAAAAAGTATATCTTAGTAACAAATTTGTGTTAAGGCGGTATATGAATCTGTAAATTTATTACCACACAATCATAACTGTTATAAATGTATTAAAAGTTTTTGTAAATTAGTCCAATAACAATTATGTACCTAGGTCTATCAATGTTTTATTTTTAGTTATATACGAAACCATTTATATTTTATAAGGGATGCAGTGATTTGTTTTAATCCTATGTACCGGGTGATCCAAATAAGCCTCCCACCCCCATTTTCTCAGTTATTTGGGAAGATACGAAAAAAATAAAAATGCTTTTTGTAGGGTTTTTAAAAAGGAATCCAGACACATTAACAGAAAAACAACTGAACATCGAATAAAGAAGATGGAGGCCTAGGTTATATTTTCCTAAATGGAAGTACCCAAATATTTTTCCATATTTGAACAGGACGTCTTATTCTGATTTCAAATATATATACTTTTTTATATAGTATCTTCAGCAAATATTCCGATATTCGATTATTTCCCAAAAGAAAATACGTTGCTTAACAGATATCAAGAAACATTTTCTAGGTGGCCGTGATAACAAAACAACCATTAATATTTTGACACTTTAGCTCATTTAATAATTCAACAGTTTGCCGACAACTGTTACTTTTCAACGTTGCTTTGTTGGCCAAAAATAACCAATATGAATAATCATTATACTTTAGGAGAAAAATACGATATAGTAAACTTATATTTTAAAAATAATAAAAACGCTTGTGCTGCCCAGCGAGAATATGGACAAATATATCCGAATAGGAAATTGCCTGACAGGAAAACTATTAAGTTGGCAGATAATTTATTAAAACATGCAGGAGCAATTCAAAATAAAAATAAACGAGGAATAGTCAACGAAGATAGAGAATTCAGTATTTTACTCTATTTTCAAGAGAATCCAAGAAATTCAATAAGAGTCGCAATGAGGTATTTGAATTTTTCTTATGGAACCATACAGAGAACTTTAAAAAAACATAAACTTAAGGATTATAGTATATTGCCTGTTCAAAAATTATTCTCTCAAGATAGTGAAAAGCGGCAACAATTTTGTAGAAATATGATCAACAGGTATGACATTGATAATAATATATTTAATAAAATATGTTGGACCGATGAGGCACCATTCAACACATCTGGTATCTTCAACAGAAGAAATTCACATTTTTGGTCTTCCGAAAATCCTCATATTTCTGAAGAGATTCAACTCCAAGGAAGTAAATCCATAAATGTTTGGTGTGGAATAATAAATAAAAGGACCTATTTTTCACGAAGGCTCCCATTGTATTTAGATATGTTAAGAAATGATGTAAATAATTTATTAGAATAAATGCAATTGCAATTCGATGTTATTTGGCAGCAGGACGGGGTACCCCCACATAATATTAATGATGTTACAAATTACTTAAACACAACATATCAAGAATGGATAGGAAAACGAGGAACTATTGCTTGGCCACCTCGTAGTACGGACCATTTAAAAAATATTGTTTATAAAGAAAGAAGCAACAACTTGGAAGAAATAAAAGGAAAAAATTATAACAGAAATACGAAATTTGAATAATAACAACGCTGTTATGGCAAATGTAATGGGAAACTTAAGAAAACGATACGTTCTGTGTATAGAACACAATGGAGGTCACATAGAGAATTTTTTGTGATATTTTATTATTAATTAACTAGCAATAAATTATTGTTAATTTACTACATTTCTGTAGCCGTTAAAGAATTTAAATATTTTCATTTACCACTCTTATTTTAATGGATAATATTATTTTTAATAAATTATCTACCACTTCAATAGTGTTCTTTAGTTATTTTCTATATTTGTAGTTTTTTTAGCTGGCTGGGCAGCATAAGTTTTTTTTATATATTTATTTTTATTCAGTATAATAATTTAACTAATAATTGAGCATAGTTTCATGAGGATAATAAAAAAGAAATTAAATATAGGTAAATTAGGCAAAAAGTTAATAGTTATAATAGTCAAACTGTCAAACTAACACTTTTGTTTTACTATCACAGCCACCTAGATAGTATTTCTTGATATCTGTTAAGTAACGTATTTTATATTGAAAAAAATCGATTATCGGAATATTTACTGAAGATACTACATAAAAAAGTATATATATTTGAAATCAGAATAAGACGTCCTATTCAAATATGGAAAAATATTTGGGTACTTCTATTTTAAAAAAAGTAACTTAGGCCTCCATCTTTTTTAGTTGATGTTCAGTTGTTTTTCTGTTAATGTGTCTGGATTCCTTTTTAAAAACCCTACAAAAATCATTTTTCATTTTTTTCGTACCTTTCCAAATAACCGAGAAAATGGGGGTGGGAGACTTATTTGGATCACCCGGTACATAAAATTGATGTGGTTTCACTTTGATTATGATTATGAAATAAGTTCATACATATTCTACAGCATTGAAAATTGTAAACATGCACATTTGCCAGAGGAAAGGATGAAATTATATTAACAGGCATTTTTACTGTAAACTTGAATTAAATATTTATACGGGCCCACCGAAATATTAAAATTTTAATAATAATTTAATTAATGAAAATAAAATTAATTATTTTTCCACAATTTCGAGGTACACAATCGATGGAAGGGTCATCAACACTGGTTAAAATATCAATTTTTCTAATTAAAAGACGATTTTAGGGAAGCATTTAAGTAACATTTTAAAGGTCTACTTTTCGTTAGAGAGTATACGCCAAGAAGCTCGATCACGAATATGGCGGAATTCGCCGAAAATATAGCTGTATACCAAGCACATATCACACATTTAGTTATTTCCTAACCTAAATACTTTTAATGAGGTAGGGTTAATCAAAAATAAATCTAGTGATTTAAGAATTGTTAATTATTGTTATGCCCGAAATCGATTTAATTTAGCAATAATTTATAACATTATGATCTTTATTTAAATATAGGCATGTACAAATATTTGGGTGTTGTAACAGTAAATTTTTAATTTCTGTCACAACTAAGTTTATTACCTATTTTCGATTCGGAACACCCTCTTGAGGTTCCGTCTCTAGAACATTACGGCGGCACGAGGCTAGTCAACTGACAAATTGTTAACCACTTGTTAATTCACGTAGTACGCCCAGGCTGTTGAATTTGAAAATGATTACCAGTAAAGTCTGAAACTTAATATACATACCTTTTTGATCGGTACAAAATCTGTCTATGGTGATATTCATTTAATTTAACTACTCAACAATTGCGTGGTACCCTTTGCGCGGTCGCGGTGGGGAATTTAGATTAACTCGCTTCCGACACCGGCATTTCCAACGAGGCAACTACAAGCAGCGGTCGGCTTTTGTACTTTCTTGAAACACCTCGTGGCTTGAATAATTCAATCGCTTTATTGGATGTTAGTTGCAGGTATGTTAACTTAATTTATTCATTTTATAGAACGTATAGTCATATCGGGATTTTGTTTCAGACTTTCCTGATTGATTTATTATTATTATTACTGTGATTTTTTTCTATCATTTTTTTGAGGCATTTTTTTTATGCATTCCTCTTGATGCACCTTTTTTAGGGAGTAGAAGTTTTACGTTTTTATGGTAATACAACCCGTAATTACTACCCTCTAACTGGAATAGCGATATTTTCCTAACTTGATGTTGGCCAAGGAGTTTTTTGAGCACTAACTGGATTACCTGGAAAACTACGAACGTGATTAACTGTGCCTTGGACGTATTACTGAATTCTTAAGCTTGTGAGATCACTTTAACTATGGGATGATACCGACGGCCTGATGCCGATGTAGCCAACGCATGTGGAATTCCGAAGGAGCTGTTGTTCAGCCCGATTGCTTAAGATAAGTACTTTCTACATTTTTCTGCCAGGATATAGATTGCTTACAGTTAGGGCCTGTAGCCGGCCTTAGTTTGCCTCTTTTTATTTGCTTGTAGTTCGCTTGTAGCCGTTGATATTTTATAATGTGTTGTTTGGTGCCCGTTTGCATTTAAGCGCACACGCCATTACCTTTTATTTTTTTGTATTTTTATGACCATCAGTTCAGTGTTAGTGTCTGTTTAAATGCGTAAGGAGTAGGACCTTATGTAGTTTGTAATTTACTGCTTGCAGGATATGTTGTTGCTTGCAAATTATATATTTAATACTTACTAGGTTATGTTAACCACAGTTACCTGATTTTAGTTGCCTTTAGCCTAAAATCACTAGCACAGCCGTTGTAATTGCCTTTTTGCTTACAATTTGGTGCGCGTGTGCTTGTACTTTTTGCTTACTATGGTTGATTTTGGTTGCCCTTTGCCAAGAATCTGTATTACAGTCGTAGTACCTTTTTTTACCTCACGTAGGGGTAAGTAACTTTGTAGGTTAGTTACCTACGCTTATCGGGCTTTAGATGTTTGTTTTTTTGTACAATTTTAGCTTGTGCTTACCGCTTTGTAGAGAGTAGAGTACGTTAGTAAGTAGATATATTCTTGAATATTTTTAACTCGTTTGTACCTTGTACATATTTCTTGTTTTATCTTATCGCTGTCAGCGCTTGAGCTGCTACTCTAGTTAATATTTTGATTTGTTATGCTTAACTTTTTGCATATCTCATTAGTATAATTGCTGCTACTAAGCCTATCTTTTGGACTAGTAGTGTTGTGATATTTTGTAAATTTTGCTACACGTAGATTTAATTAAACTAGTTTCAATTTTATTCTGTTTTTTTCCTGAGTTTCTTTAACTCATGGCGCCCACAGCCCTCTGAAATCGTTCCCATTCTTAAATAATATTTTGCTATAACAACACCGAATTTTAACAACTAATTCTCAAATTTAGCAGTGCCTGAACTCTTACCCACGACTCTTGCCTCCTAGAATAGCTGACTAGCCGTGGTGGGTTATAATTGGGGTTGTCTATCTTTTGCCTTCACCGACAACATGATTTAACTCTTATCTCTTAACGATTGTAATTAAAACCCAATTTAATTATGGTGTAAGAAAAAAATTAAATGACAGCACTATATTTAATATCATGTCATTAAAGGGAGATGGGTGATTAAATTTGTTTTTAAATATTTTTGGTGTTTTATGATATACAAAAAGTTTTGCTAAATAAATAATTCTTGTTAAACGAGGTGTGTTTATTCGCCGTTTTAATAATAAATCGAATTAAAGGTGCATATAGTCGAGTACAATTTGAGATACCATACTACATTTTTTTTAACAATAATCCAATTACATAGTCCTTCTCGCAAACTATATGTATATAGGAACCTGGTACAACATAAATAGTCTTAACATCTCTTGGGATATTCAAGAGGGTTTGAGCATAATTAGGTAGGTAATCGCAGCTCAGGCAAGTTTGACCTTAAAATTTGCAATGTCATTCACTGCGGAATGACTTAGTAAGTAATTATTTGTCTACATTCTTAAATCATTTTGTAATGTACTTTTACATTTTACATTATTTTCAGAACTATGTTCCGTAACATATTTTGTAACAGCTTTGTTAAGCACGATTGTTTCATTTAAAGAAAATGGTATTGTGGGTTTAGTTCATTACAAACAGTATGTGGAGAGGAATTATTTCAGCTGTGTAACTGGATTTTTCAGTAATACTACCAGTGTCATCTATACATGAAATTGTTTTTTCTTTGTTGACAACGATAACCTCAACTCGTTCAACAGCGTCAACAGTGTTTCTGCGAATTTGTCTATAGGATAAATCTAAATATCTTTCTAGGCATATTAATTAGAGTTAAATGAACTAAAAAAAATTAAACGCGCACAGAAACTAATAGCAGCTAAAGAGAATAGAAAATGACAGACTGCTAAAAATATACTGTTGTTTTAGGTTAAGTTAATGGTCAAGTACGATATGCACATAAATGTATTGTGTTCCGAAAAGCATGCATATAATATTTGTCACTATTATATTTAATTATTTTTCATAAACAATATAAATTTTATAAAAAAGTATCTTATCCTTATGGAGTTATGTTGAAACATCAGTATTTGCAAGACATCACAATTTTTGTAAATTATACAAACTTGTTACATTTTACGTGATATTGTTACGCCACTGGACTGTGTAGACTGGTTAGATGAGACTGGAATAGTACGAGAACGGCCGAGAATATTCTGGAATGTTCTACACCGTGTGCATGGATGTATAATAAGATGCACGGTGCAAGAGAGACAGAGTGAAGGAGGCATGCGCTGTTATAAGTGTGGCAGAGTGGGCCATATTCAGAGTAACTGTAGTCAGCGCAGCCCTGAGAGGGTCGCAGTAATGGAGAAGTCGCAGGAAAACTGGCGAGCTGGTACTTCGCGGAATATGGCAGATGACTTTTCCAAAACACCGTGTCAGAAAGACTGCAAACCTTGCCACCGCACCGTGAGAAAAAACAGCAAAATGTACAAATAATGAATTATGAATGAATGAATGAATGAATGAATAATTATTGGACAAAAGAGTCGTTAAGGAAAGCGCAGCTAAACGATAAGGAAACTGGTCCTATTCTGAAATCGAAAGAAAGAGGAACCCGACCCGATTGGAAAGACATTTCAAATAAATCAGTGGGGCTGAAGGCTTTATGGGCACAATGGGACTCCCTTAGAGTAGAGGATGAACTGCTGAAGAGAGCGTGGGAAAGTCCAGACAGACGGGAGGAAAATTACTTTGAAATTGGCAATCCGCAGGTGTCACGTAGCAAATGTACTTCAGCAAGTGCAAAATGGAACGTCTGGCGGAAATTTTGGTATCAACAAAACCCTAACAAAAGTAAGAGAACGTTTCTACTGGGTAAACAGTCGTCAAGATGTGGAGGCTTGGTGCCGCCAATATGAGGTTTGCGCGGCAAGAATTGGGCCACAAATAAGAAATAAACAATATAACGCCAGGGCTCCTTTTGAACGAAGTGCAATAACAAGCGACCATATAAAGGCTCGTTATGATCTTAATGCTAATTTAGGAGGGTACCAGGTGGGACAGTTGGTATGGCTATATAACCCAAAACGAAAGGAAGGCAGGTCCCCGAGCTTCACCATCCTTGGGAAGGACCATACACTGTCGTCACCAGAATAAATGACTACGTATACCGAATTCAGCAAAGCCCACAATCAAAGATGAAGGTGGTGCATATAGAGAGACTAGCCAAGTATGCAGGGAACAATGAATTGCCTGATCGTGACGTTCCGGCATAAAGAGGACGCAGTGTTACGCCACTGGACTATGTAGACTGGTTAGATGAGACTGGAATTGTACGATAATGGTCGGGAATATTCTGGAATATTCTAGACCGTATGAATGGATGTATAGATAAGATGCACGGTGGGCCGAGAGTCAGTCTTAAGTTGAATGTGAACGAGTAAAGAGAAAATAAGAAAGAGACTTATAAATGTTCAAGTGTGATTATAGTTAAGACAGTAATTAATCTATTGTTAATTGTTAATTAGTAAATAAAATAGTGAGTAAGTGTTACCTGAACTTTCAATCAACGAATCTACGAGTAGAGGTGTTTGTGTGGTTAGCACGTAACAATATTAACAGAATCTTAGCATGCGCCGAATATGGAATCCGTCCTTAGCACTGATAACATAAATTAACATAAATATTATAAATTTGTGTTTTATATGATTTATAAAATATTATTTCATCAATACTACGTAAATAATGTTTCACTTATATAACTTTGATGTAAAAAAAGAAGAAACATTACCACATAATGAACATGTTAAAAATGGTGGAGACAAATATAAAAGTAGGGCAACATTTTGTTATAAAACAAGGTTTTTTTTAAATCTCATCTAGTTATATAATTACTACAAATTTGGTTGACTGGGATACTTTTAAGAAACAGAAGGGCTAATGGGGTTCAAAAATTAAGCACAGCAGAAACTTGTGGAAATATTTCAAAAAAGAAAACAACAATGCAGCTACGGATACGTGTTTCGGAGTTATTGCTCTTCATCAACCAGCATGGCTAGATTGGGATCTAGTATGGGAAAGATCAAGAACAAAAACTGATAGTACGTTGGAAAGTACAGTTCACATGGCAGAGACAGAAGTTAGAACGTTGTCCATGTCTGCATCGGTGTTTGTTTTTAGGGTATATGGGATTAATTCCCACTTTGTTTAATTTTTAAACCTAAAAAACTTCCAAAGCGCCAAAGGGCGATCTTGTCTTACGAAAGCGACTGCTTTAGGTCATCTTATTGCCGGAACATATTATGTATAATGAACGAAACTCGGCAAGTTGATGAAGTAGTTTTTCTCAAACTAAAGACCCGTACCCAACAAAACAGTTATTATGTATAATATTTGCTCTTTGCTATATCTTACTTCTTTCTTATATGTCACTGCTGGAATGGCAAATACCTCTGCGTTAAATACCGTGGTGTACGATCCTAGAGTATAACTGTCTTGCACTCTGCCTTCCAGGTATGTTCCTGCCCACGGGGACTGATCCATCGTCCACAAGAGATTAATTTGTGTAGCACACCAGATAACTCAAGGGGAAATTTATTTTCTGTTCCTTCCATTCTTCTCTCTTCGGAAGAGTGGGGGTATATGTCCCCTCTAACTTCGCTTTTATCACTTTGACATGGGAATTTTTCCATTCGCCACTTCAGGGATAGAGACGTGATCCTTAGTTCTGCCTCTACTTCGCCAGCTTCCCGAGCCTCATAATCTGACATTGGCCGCCATAGCCTCCTTCAATAAAGAAGCGTACATCGCTATCACACGTGGATAACCACGAGGATAGCGATGTAGGCTTCAAGAGCAGCCGTAGGTGTTATCCTCATTGCACCTATAATCCTCAGGCAGGCAAATCTTTGCACCCTTCCCAGCTTTCAGGAGATAGTCGTCCGGTGTACGCTTAGCCACCAGACTACCGAACCATATTGAAAGCCTGGTCTGACTACTGTCGTATATAACCATTGCAGAATTTGTAGCCTAAATCTTCAGTTCTTGCCTATCATCTGGCGCATCTGTCAGAAGATTACCATCAGGTGCTCAATATGCGTTCCTTATAACAATTTCCCAGATACTCGATCTCCAGCGCAAATGCCAGAGGTCTTCCACAGATAGCTGCCCTATAAATTCATCTATTTCTCTTCTTTTGTTGAAAAGGATCATCTCAGTTTTAGCTGGATTAACTAAGAGATCAGTTTCTTTACACCATTTATCTATAATTTTACAGATTAACTGCATCCTATCATAGACGACGTTTAAAAATCAACCAGTTACGAAAATTAGGTCATCTCTACGTATGCCTGCGCATAGAATTCTTGCGCCGGTAAGTGCTCCATGAGATCATCCATTAGCAAATACCATAGGTGTGGTGATAGCTGCCTTGTGGGAAGCTCCCCCTCACCATAACATGACAGTTCCCTTGGGCAGCGCCAACTTGTCTCTTTTCTAGGTTAGTAGTAATTTTATAAATGCAAGTTATTAGGAGGAATGAATACGTCTAAACTGGGTGTTTTTGGTCAATGGGAAACCAATCCAAGAAAAGAAAATTATAGTGACAAAACCAAATTAAACCCACTAAAACAATTTAGGCTTTTGCAACCGACTATCATTATTGCAAATGATATTGTGAAAATGCACGTTACGGTTGTAAAATAGCTGGCTGCTAATTTGTTTTATAGGCTTATTTATATTAAAGTCCTGACGGAGTTTTGCACATTACTATTCCACCACTCAACCAGAACAGACACACCACAACAATCATTCTCTCCGACATGCCACACAATAACGATCTAGTCAACTATGCTATTATCTCGGTATTTTAACAATGCCACTAGACATTCATGCCCTAGCCAGGATTCGACCCCGGGACAACTTGGTCTCAAGCCTAACGTGTAAGCACCGAGTCACGATCCGATTTCATTAATTATTAATGTAATAGATCCATAAAGTCTGTTTCAACAAAATGGACTGTTTGACAATATTTTCTTAACCGCCTTTCAAGTTACCGAAACCCCCTGAAAATCCCTCAATTTTATGTTAGGAAAAGAGAGATGAGGCCCTACAGTCTATTGTGGAATCCGAACCACATATAGAACTTTGATAATTTCCTCTACCATATCAATACAGAATAAAATTGAACCATCAGCCTTCGCTACCGAGTAAATATAGCTATTAGGGCTTTATCTACTCGGTTACCATGACCCTAACAGTGGTAAGGGGATGAGGTATGGACATCCGTTTAATTTCCGATATTCGATCAGTGAAGTTAAGCAGCACTGATCGAGCCTGGCAATTGGATGGATGAACGATAGCTCGTCTAACAGTGGGTAGGCTGTCAACAGACAATCCCGGGAAGGCCGCTAGCCTGATGCAGGCGGAGAGGCAAGCCCGGGTGGAGGCTCGAAGAGACCTACCCAGGAGGTTTACCACTCTGCTAGCGGTGCAGGCGGGCAGGCCCAGGCGGTGGGTTAATTGACAGTCGAAGACCGTGGTTCGGATTCCACGCTAAACTGTAGGTCCCTAGGTAAAAAGGGCCCATTGTGTTCTACTTGCCTAGTAAAATAAGTAGCTACTACTACTAACAGTGGTGATTAACTGCTTAATATAACCTAGATGATAACACAGTATACACAAATAAATACTTTATGAAAAGGTATTCTGGGTTATATGTAATTTTTTTGCCATTTCTTTATAAAAAAGCAGTAGTTAATTGAAAAAAGCTCTTCACGTAGCTAAAAATTATAAAAAAAAAAAATTACTAAAGTAACCATACCAGCTACTAATCAATTTTGATACAATTTTTAAAAATTATTAGCTAGAAACTTGACTTAAAAAATAAATAAAGCAGACAAGAAGTCAATAACCGAAAATTATTTTTAAATATACAGGTTGAGCCCAGACGATTTACAGGGTCAACTAACATTTTTTTAAATGGAATGCCATGTATATCAAAACATTTTTTGAAACATCTTTGTGGCCTCCTTACATTTATTTATTATTATCGTCCAAAAATATACAGGGTGTTCTATTTGAAAAAATTTTAAAAATTCAGTTCAAAAAGTTGTACATTTAAAAAATCCATTTTGGCCACCCTGTAAACTTTTAGGAAGTGAAAATAGCTGAGTGTCATCACATGTCAACATATTTTTTTTCTTAAAGTCGATAGTTGCGATTGTAGTGATATTTTTAATATACACGTGTAAATGGTATAATTTCAACAACAAAAAATCATTATAACCAAGTGGGTTGGAGAAAGTCAATAATAACATAGAAGTGAAAGGAGGCCACAAAGAGGTTTCAAAAAATGTTCTGATATACATGGCAATTCATTTAAAAAAATGTTACTTGACCCTGTAGAATCATCTTGGCTCACTCTGTATATTCAAAGACAATTTCTGGTTATAGACTTTTTTGTCTAGTTTATATATCTTTTTAAATCAAGTTTCTTGTTATCATAGAACTCGAGATATCGAAGTCGGACGCACTATTGCCCCACCCTGTATATGACACGAATTTCTATACGTATATTCTTAGATCTTATGAATTCTCCCTCTGATCACTACTATACTCCATGGTTCAATATGTACTACACACATTTAATATATATTTGCTTAATTACCAAAGTAAACAATGATAAACTTTTTCTAATATGGTGGCAGAAGTTGTTCTCAGATTAATGAAGATTAATGAAGAAGGCAATAAGAGCTCCTGTGACAATTTTACATGTTTTTTTATTTAATATGCATATATATGTATATATATATATATATATATATATATAAACGTGGACATATCATTTACTCATTATAAATTTAAAATAACTACGTCACTGTCCGCAATGTTTACGTTTTACCCAAAGTAATTGCAAACTGAGGGGTTCCTCATCCATGAGATTTTCACCCCTTATAAGGTCTTATAACCCCTCATAGAAGTGTTGTCGATAAAATCTCACAGGCGATTTTATGCTACTTCAATATCCTGATTTACAACGATCTGTAGATGCGGCCGAAACATTTTTGAGCAGAAGTTTCTTAGGAAGTTTGTCCAGTTAAGACATTAATTTAAGATACGTATGTTTAATTACTTTTCGACTGAAGACCAAGACTTTCATCAATTTTTGTGGTTAAAGTTTATGAAAGTTTTTAGAGCCAAAAAATGGTTTAACCTGTAATTAAAATAAAAGAATTGTGTTAAATCATCGAATATAGAATAAATCAAAGAAAGTCGAAAAGGAAAGAATAAAAAATTTCTATTTCGTTATCGAGTTATTGTCAAAATAATTATAATTCTTTGGTCTAGTAGGCCTGATTCCCGGAACAATATCTAACTGTCAACGTGAATTAAAATGTCTGTCAATATGAGTTATTAATTGGAACAATTAATTTAGAACTATACAGGGTGCATTTGATCGATGTTCATCAAAAGCAGAAAAAAGTTACATACAAAAAGTTGGGGTTATTTTAGTTATTTTAACCCAACAACCCCCCAGTTTCGGACAGCCCTGGATAAAATTTTCGAATTATTTCCATTTCATCTTATTACACATAAAAAGAGTAGCGGCTGTGTAAATTTTCAATATTTGACATTGAGTGGTTTTGGAGGTATTCGATAAAAACATTTCTCAGGGGCCCACCTGAGGAAGCATTTTTCGACCAATGTTTATATGATTTTTTTTCCTATTTCTGGCTGTAGAATCAGCTGGTAAAATATTGCACACTAATTTCGGGACACCCTGTATATTATTACAAACGTGAATATGTTGATGTTACTTTAAATTCTTTTCATTGTTATACAACAAATCCTCGTAAATTAACAGACCAATTCAAAGCTCTTGTGGTATTAGGTCCTGTAGATAAGTACATGAAATTTATTTTTTTTAATCTACTCCTACGCACTACGATATTTTTTAAACAAGTAGGTATTAGTTTTCTAGACATCATGATGTGCAGAAGTTTTTTACGCTGAAAAGCGGAGTCGGAGTCGAGTGTAAAAACAGATAATGTAAAATATAAAGGAAAAAGAAAGCTTCAGCCTGAAAAAAAGAAAATTCATTAAATAGAATACTCCAAAAATATGTGAAATAATTTGAGGAAAATATCAGGGATGTTAATATAAATCTTTGAAAGATAAATTAGGTATTTTTTCTTGTTTTTAAAGGAAATGTAAACTTCGCGCTAAAATTTCTGTTTCAGATAATAAGCTGCATAGTGTGATTACTGCAGTAACTCAACTTGAAATAATTTGTTATTATAATGCAAGTTCCTGCAAATTAAATCCTTTATTTAGTCGAAATCCACAAATTGTGAGCTATAATCATTTATTTTATGATATACATATTGGCCAGCTTTATGGTACTTTTGGTAGCGCTTTTTTGTAGTTCATTTTTTCATAATAGATGGCATGAGTATCGTTAGAAGAAGTAACTTGGAAAATATGCAATAATAAATTAAAGTCTTATTAGGTTCTTCAGCTCCTAGGTGAACTCTAACTCGATTGATGGGAAAGACTCATTAAATATGTGTATATTTTTTTTAAATTTTATTAATATTCGGATTGGCCACCTGGTGACTAAAGTATCGTCACCTGGTAATTGAAGACAATTTAAGCGCTACCAATTTTTATATAGGATATATATCTAGATTCTGTCACCTAACAATTTTTTCTCGGCGTCGCGACGTTCATACCGTAATTGGCAAACACGTCGTTTGAACTTCAATATATAGTCATTAGGAATATCTATATATTGGCGTTTACAGAAATTCAATATTTTTCTTAGTTTCCGAGTAATCGGCCTGGGGAGTTTTAGCTGAATCACCCTATATACATATATGTATATATATATATATATATATATATATATATATATATATATATATATATATATATATATATATATATATATATATATATATATATATATATATATATATATGATTAAATATGATTTGAAGGAAACAACTACTCAGCGGGCAAATACCCCGACCTGCATTGAATTACACCTTCAAATCATGATAGATCGATAGCCAATATCATTTCTCAATTCCTAACCAGACATAGATCGATTTCGAACTTATTTGTTCTCATCAGTATGCGATAGGCTATGGAACAGACAAATGATAGTGGCCAACCTGCTAGTTATATACCAACTAAGGTGAAGTGAATAGTGGTGAGAGGTATGAAACTTCTCATATGGTCTGAATGCTACTATCCGACCGACATCCTAGATGTCTCTGTGGCGGATAGCGACTTGCATCACAGCAAGTACCGAGAGCGGCGACCCCTAGCCCAGGTGGACTAAACTAATGTGATTAAATATGATTTGAAGGAAACAACTACTCAGCGGGCAAATACCCCGACCTGCATTGAATTACACCTTCAAATCATGATAGATCGATAGCCAATATCATTTCTCAATTCCTAACCAGACATAGATCGATTTCGAACTTATTTGTTCTCATCAGTATGCCATAGGCTATGGAACAGACAAATGATAGTGGCCAACCTGCTAGTTATATACCAACTAAGGTGAAGTGAATAGTGGTGAGAGGTATGAAACTTCTCATATGGTCTGAATGCTACTATCCGACCGACATCCTAGATGTCTCTGTGGCGGATAGCGACTTGCATCACAGCAAGTACCGAGAGCGGCGACCCCTAGCCCAGGTGGACTAAACTAATGTGATTAAATATGATTTGAAGGAAACAACTACTCAGCGGGCAAACACCCCGACCTGCATTGAATTACACCTTCAAATCATGATAGATCGATAACCAATATCATTTCTCAATTCCTAACCAGACATAGATCGATTTCGAACTTATTTGTTCTCATCAGTATGCCATAGGCTATGGAACAGACAAATGATAGTGGCCAACCTGCTAGTTATATACCAACTAAGGTGAAGTGAATAGTGGTGAGAGGTATGAAACTTCTCATATGGTCTGAATGCATTATCCGACCGACATCCTAGATGTCTCTGTGGCGGATAGCGACTTCATCACAGCAAGTACCGAGAGCGGCGACCCCTAGCCCAGGTGGACTAAACTAATGTGATTAAATATGATTTGAAGGAAACAACTACTCAGCGGGCAAATACCCCGACCTGCATTGAATTACACCTTCAAATCATGATAGATCGATAGCCAATATCATTTCTCAATTCCTAACCAGACATAGATCGATTTCGAACTTATTTGTTCTCATCAGTATGCCATAGGCTATGGAACAGACAAATGATAGTGGCCAACCTGCTAGTTATATACCAACTAAGGTGAAGTGAATAGTGGTGAGAGGTATGAAACTTCTCATATGGTCTGAATGCTACTATCCGACCGACATCCTAGATGTCTCTGTGGCGGATAGCGATCTATCATGATTTGAAGGTGTAATTCAATGCAGGTCGGGGTATTTGCCCGCTGAGTAGTTGTTTCCTTCAAATCATATTTAATCACATTAGTTTAGTCCACCTGGGCTAGGGGTCGCCGCTCTCGGTACTTGCTGTGATGCAAGTCGCTATCCGCCACAGAGACATCTAGGATGTCGGTCGGATAGTAGCATTCAGACCATATGAGAAGTTTCATACCTCTCACCACTATTCACTTCACCTTAGTTGGTATATAACTAGCAGGTTGGCCACTATCATTTGTCTGTTCCATAGCCTATGGCATACTGATGAGAACAAATAAGTTCGAAATCGATCTATGTCTGGTTAGGAATTGAGAAATGATATTGGCTATCGATCTATCATGATTTGAAGGTGTAATTCAATGCAGGTCGGGGTATTTGCCCGCTGAGTAGTTGTTTCCTTCAAATCATATTTAATCACATTAGTTTAGTCCACCTGGGCTAGGGGTCGCCGCTCTCGGTACTTGCTGTGATGAAGTCGCTATCCGCCACAGAGACATCTAGGATGTCGGTCGGATAGTAGCATTCAGACCATATGAGAAGTTTCATACCTCTCACCACTATTCATATATATATATATATATATATATATATATATATATATATATATATATATATATATATATATATATATATATATATATATATATATATATATATATATATATATATATATATATATATATATATATATATATATATATATATATATATATATATATATATATATATATATATATATATATATGCATTCGTTCTATTTATATTCAGTACTTTGACCTTCTTCATATGTTGCTTATTTTTTATGATCTTGATACGTTTGCTATATTAAAAGAAAAAAATCAATATCAATTATTAGAGTGATGAGTTTATTTATCCAATTTGAGCCGACATTCATGTTGAATATAGAAAAAGTCTTTGAGAAAAAAGACTTTTTCTATATTCAATGATTTATTAGATTACATGTGATTTAAAAATATTAATGTACTACAAAGGAAAGGAAATTGTCTCGTCAAATTAACCGTTATTGGGAACCTGGAATGGGTTTTCGTTATTGGGAAAACGGTCTAAAATATTAGTTTCGTTCAATTAAAAAAAGTAGTCTGTCTCGACAGTACTTTCCCACCATGTACAGGGTGTCCCAACCAAAGTAGGCACCCTGAATAACTTTGGAGATACATATTTTTTGAAAAATTGGAAAACACGTTGATCTTGTTTCCAAGGGGGACATATTTTAATGTAATACTTGTATACCTATCATCATCCCTTTACCCTACACGACCACCCCCTCAAAAAATTCAAATGGCAAGGGGGATCGAGTGATACATCTTTTGAAAGGTCTTTCAATTTCTACATAACTGTGTATTATTTTTAACTTTATCGATTCGTTCTTAAGGAAAAAATAATTTTATTTTTTATGATTACACACAATCGAAATCGTTTAAAAAATCTAAAATACACGGCACTGGGTATTGGAATTTATAAAAAAACTAAATTTTTTAGTGCTCTCAAATCAACACGAGTTTTTTTTCGACAAAAAACACTTTCACTGTCCGTTTAGTTTTAGAATAATAAGTATTTGCTAGTCCTTGAACATTAATTTGTTTACACCCAATTTTAAATCGAGATACATTTTACCAGAGTGAGTTCTCAAAATGGTTTTTATACACTTCAGGAGCGAATAGAAATTGTCAGCATTTATTTTAAAAACGATAATTGTGCTAGAGCTACGGAGCGCATTTTCAATAGAAATCACCCAGATAGAAGGGTTGGTTCTCAGTATGTTTTACAATTATTGACAAAATTTATGGAAACAGATTATGTAGGAAACAAAAAGCATGAACCTCAGCGACAGATTAAGAATGAAGCAGCCGAAGTGGCAGTTCTGGATCATTTGCAGATAATGCAGATAATACTCAATCGATCAGGAAAGTAGCTGAGGCTTCCGGTATATCACGAAGCAGTGTTCATCGAGTTGTAAAGGCCCACAAATTTGATCCATATAAATTTAAATTGGTACACGAATTAAACGAAGATGATCCTGATCGTCGGCTTGAATTCTGTGAGATTTTTAGTGAACAATTAAACGGTAATGCCAATCTACTGTACAATACATGTTTTTCTGATGAATCGACATTTCAGTTAAATGAGGAGGTAAACAGGCACAATTGTAGGTATTGGAGTGAAACCAATCCACATTTGTTCATGGCAACTCATACCGAAAGGCCCTAGAAGTTAAATGTTTGGGCAGGCATCTTAGGGGATCACATTGTCGGGCCGTTTTTTATTCCTGACAATTTAAATGGCGAAAGGTACTCGATCTGTTAGAAAATAACATCGACCCAATGATTACCCAAATACTCGAAGAAGACGATAATCTTTTATAGGGCGAACTGTTTTTTCAACAGGATGGGCACCCCTACATTTTGCTATAGCAGTCTGTCAATTTTTGGATAATCGGTTTCCTGAGCGTTTGATTGGAAGAAGAGGTCCTGTGGAGTGGCCCGCTAGGTCACCCGATTTATCTCCCTTGGATTTCTTTCTGTGGGGACGTTTGAAATCGAAGGTATTTGTAACAAAACCCGCATCTCTGGAAGAGTTACGTGAAAGAATTGTTCGAGAATGCGGTTTATTGACTCCAGATGTGTTCAGAAATGTTCGTACAGAATTTTAAGACAGATTATACTACTGTATGGAAGTCAGTGGAGGTCATTTTGAACAATACATATGATAATTTAAACTGCTTCTTTTTATTTTTATTTCCCGAACCTAAAATAATGAAGCAATTATTTCTCAGGAACGAATCGATAAAAGTTTTAAAAAATACACAGTTATGTAGAGAATTGAAAGACCCCTTTGCCATTTGAATTTTTTGAGGGGGGGTCGCCGTGTAGGGTAGAGCGATGATGACAGGTATACAAGTATTACATTAAAATATGTCCCCCTTAGAAACAAGGTCGATGTGTTTCACCAATTTTTCAAAAAAAATATATTGTTTTGGAATATAGTATTTGGACACGCTATAGTAAATTGAAATAATCAACTGATTTACAAAACGTATATGATAACACACAAAAGCAAAAAAGATACAGGAGCTGTGCATGACTAAAGATACATACGTTCAGGTGTACAAAGTTAATTGAACTTTATAGGTAGTCGTTTTTTCTTTATGTTGTGGATACATGGATACACAATGTATATCAAGTTAAATGTTAAAAGAAATATTTGAAGGTATTTGAGTTGTTTTCTTATCTGAAAAAGAAAGAATATTGAATAAAGTGAAAGATAATGAAATGGTTTTGAATTTGCTTAAATAATAGACGTGTTTAATATAATGAAGTTACAGGAAGCTTAAACATTCTATTGAACATGTGAAAAAAAAACATTGTAATTAGATTTAAGTTTAGTTATATTATGATGAAAGGTGAGTAAAAAGATGAAAAGGACGAACGAAGTTCACAGCGTAATGAAATAGGATGAAGGGCATGTAGGTTAAACTACAGAGAAGATTAGAAAGGAGAAAAAGTGGTACATGCCATATCAAGAAAAAAACAAAAATAGAATCAAAGTTTGTAAAGATGACGTTGACATCGCTATAGAAATTTGGATACCGGGAGGAGTTGTCCGGGAAGAAAGTAAATAAAAAAAGAAGAGTTCTATTTTCTGATTTTAAAGCAGGCACACGCTTAATTTCAGCTCCTGAAAAAATTCAAAATTTATAATCAAAATCATAGAAATTTACATTTTATTTGAAGAATATTACAAAGGTAACTTACAAGAAGCAGAAAAGAATAAATTTCATACAAAAACAAAGCGTGGAAGAAAATAATAGTATAATTTTTACCAAACAAGATACGAAATTGTTATTAAATAGGAGGGAATTGCAAAGCAGATCAGTTTGCAGACAACCAGCAGATATAGGAGGTAAAAGGCAAAAGTGATTTGACAGTTTAAATTTAAAGGACGCATAATAGCGTAATATTTGTACATACCTACACAGAGAAGTTGGAATCTGGGTGAAGATAAAGTTATGTTTGTTGTTTATAAAGCATTTGTATTAGATTAAGATTGTTTAAATTTGTCAAGACATAAAAGTAATTTAGCTGAAAAAGGTGCACCAATTTAGAGTAATTATTTGTTATCAGTTTCAGCAATTTAAATTTGTTTAATTCTTGTATAATACAAAGCATTTCATTATCTCACCACGAAATTTATTTATAATTGATTAAAAAAAGTCATTCAGTAAAGAAAAATTTGATAACTAAATTTGGATAAGATAGTAAATTCATCGAACATTTAAATATTGAAAATCAAGATATTTATATAAATCAAAATTTAATAAAATTGAACATACTTCTGAAATTTAAGAGTCTCTAGAGCTAATTGAGTGCATGGTGAAAAGTGTATCCAAACAGTGATCAAAGATAAATAAGAAAAATATTAAATTTGACATATTGTACAAATTTATCTGCAGGTTAAGCAAGTCACAATACGTGAATGTATTTGTGATTGAGGATACACATATTTTCACATATTTAACTATTACACTATTACAAAAACTATAAAGTCATGAAACAAAAGTAAAGTAAATCATTTATTTAATAATTATATATAAAAGAAATATTTCATATTTACTTCGTTATTTCAATTGAAATTAATATTAATAAGACAATTTTCACAAATGGCAATATTTGGTAATTAATAATATTTAGTAATATTTGACGTTTAGATTACCAGAAATAAATAACAAATGTCAAACAGACAATTAAATACAAGTATACCTAGATAGTTTCAGAATAGAATACAAAATCTTCGTATTCAATTACTGTTCGTTAGTTTTTATATTTAATTTTTTTGTAAATAAGTTGTGCTCGTTCGTAAAAGAATATTAAATGCACCTCGGGAGTAAAGTATGTTTTAGTCCGGCATTCATGCAACTTTGCTCCCATGCCATGGTGCATAAATAACTATATTCTACCTCGTTTATTTCGTTTTTCTCGTTTATTTCGTTTTTTTTTTTGTTTGTCTTGTTTATATCGTTTATTTCTTTTCCTATTTAGCTCATTTCTCCTATTTATCTTGTTTGTCTCATATATTTCGTTTATGTTTTTCTTTTGTTTACCTTGTTTATCTTGTTTGTCTTATTTATGTCCTTTGTCTTATTTATCTTATTTGTCTTATTTTTCATATGTCTTATTTCTTTCCTTTGTATTGTTTATCTTGTTTGTCTTAGTCCTTTCATTTGTCTCATTTGTTTCATTTGTCTCATTTGCCTCATTTGTCTCATTTACCCCATTTATCTCGTTTGTCTCATTTATCTCGTTTATCATTTCCCTCTTATTTATCTTCTTTGTCTTGTTTCTCTATTATATTTCCTTTTTCTTGTTTATCTTACTTGTTTAATTTTTGTCATTTGTTTCATTTGTTTCAATTTTCTCATTTGCTTGATTTGTCTCATTTGTACCATTTTTCTCATTTGCCTCATATTTCTCATTTGTCTCATTTGTCTCACTCGTCCCACTTACTTCACTCGTCTCATTTGCCTCATTTATTTTTACCCATTTATCTCATTTCGTTTACCTCATTTATCTCATTTGTCTCATTTATCTTATTTATCATGTTTATTCTGTTTATTTTGTTTATATTATTTATCTTATTTGTCGTATTTGTCTTATTTGTCGTATTTGTCTTGTTTGTCTTAATTGTCTTATTTGTCTTACTTATTTTATTTACCTTATTTAGCTTATTCACCTTATTCACCTTATTTATCTAATTTATCTTTCTATCCTATTTACCGTATTTATGTTATTTATTTGTTCGTTTTATTTATTTTGTAAGAATAAGAAAAATAAATGAAAACTTTAATAATCACAGCTTGAATAATAATAAATGTTGGCAAATTATAAGAATCAGTGGAATGATAGAATCCCAGCAATTTGTTTAATAAAAGAATACATACTTGCTCCCGTAAAGTACATTAACTATCATGGCATTTATAACTCGTTAAACTAATAGCAATAATAAATCTGTTTTAGAAACATGACTTTAATAGCTCTTAGCTTTTTAAGAATATTGTAATAATAGCAATTTTTTTAATACCGTTTATTGAGATCTTTTTAGCAAGGTACTTTATTAGGTCGAAGTTTGTCATTGTATCCATCAAAAGCAGACTCTTGGCATTGGTAGATGGACTAAAGGACGCTGATACCCAACAAGCTATTAATTTGGCGAGACCCAAGACCCTGGTCGTTCAATATAATTTGAAGCTGACGGCACGCATCTCGCATCATATCCGATATGAATATACTCTTGAACACTGAAGATATTTACGAACGGCCATCCCACATTTTTTCTAAAGGTTAAAGGGGACAAATATGTTGATAAATGCATGCCTACTAACTTTCAAAATATTCATCCACATAAAAAACGTACACATCCTGTGAAATATAATTTAAAAAAATATGTCGCTTCATCCTCTGCATGCCATTTGAATTTTTAGGAACGGTTTACAAAATATATTGGATTTTATTGTAATATTTTATCCACATTTTAAAAACTGAACTATATTTAGCTAAATTTATAACAAGCCATCAAATTAACAAAAAATTTACCTTCTCTAATTTCCGAAATTATATATGTTTTCAAAAAACCATACTTAAATTATTTTAAACATGTTAGGTATACAAAGTGTTTCAGAGTAACTTGCAAATTTTTTAACATTTTAATCCTTATATTAAAATATGACTAAATCATCTAATAAACGGGACCTTCCCTTCTTAAAGAGTTTTTATAACCATTTGAAAAGAGGCTCATAAACTGTGGATTTTCAAAAGCAACTTTTCAACAGTTTTAACTCTGATATCCAATTTTAGAATATAGACATTTCTAATAAAAATCAGCATACTGTACGACTTTTGTTGAATCGAGTTAGGCTTAACCAACCAAACGCAGATTTACTGATAATTTTAATGTTCATAACTTTTATATCTGCCAATAAATTTAAACAAAAAAATTACAACTTATATCCCATTTGATAATAAAACTTATTTGTATTTTATGTTCTTATTCTAAAACGCTTTTACGTTAAAAATAAAATAAAGGCACGAAAACTAATATTTAAAAAACACTGCCGTAGTTTTCCACGAGACACCAAAACACCATATACTGCATGCGACGCGCTTTTCTCCAACAAAGTTGGCATCATCTGGAGATAATTAAAACTAACCTTATGCTAGAAATGTGTCCCATTTCTACCTAAACTATTGTCACGGTTCGGAGCCAACAGAACGGGCTATTTGCGATTGGCCCTCTTGTCATTATTCATACTACTTTTACACATTGTGATTTCCAAACTTTCAAATACATATAGCTGTCTAGTATTCGTTACATTCCTAATTAGTCTCAAATTACTAATATCTATTTTGAAATGAAAGTCTAGTTTGTTCTACATTCCTTTGATTGCAGTGTTTACAGCTAATTTCATAAATCCCCGACGTTTCGTTTGTTTCAGTTTTGTCTTTTGGATTGTCTAAAAGTTATTGTAGTTTGTTTCCCAATGAATGGGCCACTGTCATACCAATATCTTTAAAAATCTTACGTGTGATTCGAGGATCGAAAGAAATCGATACAAATTTCGAATCATCTCTTTCATATTGAAAGATCCTAGGAATTTCGAAGTGTCTCTTTAAATTTTCATTTCCTAATTATTTTATCAATTAAACTTACAGAATAACCATTACTCGCAGCTGTATCCTTAATCAATGCCTTTTCATTTTCAAACCTCTTCTTATTGAAGGGGAAGCTTAATCAGCGATGAACTAGAAAACTAAAACTAGCCATTTTGTGTAAAGCACAATGGTGAGAGTCTTTTGGGATATACATTAGAGTACTGGTATCTTTTCTGTACATGTCAAATTCTAATTTATTTTCACCATTTCTAATTATTAATATATCTGAAAATTGTAGTTGTCCAAAGTCTTCAATTTCATATGTGAATTTAACTGACGGGAAACGACTGTTTAATTTAGAAACAAAATTGTCAATATCAGCGAATTTTGTATCAAACACTGCAAAAATACCATGCACCTGGGAAAATACTCGAATACTTCTTTTTACTTCTATTTCGAATCTGTTCATGAAGACTGGCAATTAATGGTGACAAAGAGTTACCCATTTCTCTTCCTTGATGTTGTTCGAAGAAATTATCATTGAATCGAAAGTAATTTTGTCTCATGCAAAGTTTAGTGAATTGAAAATATTCTTTTACTACATCTTGACTGGGATTGTCTAATTCGAGTAGATCCTTAAAGTAATCCAAGGTCTATGGTATCGGAACACTTGGAAGCAATGAACAAACGTCAAAGGAGATTTAAATTTCACCTTTTTGCAACTGAATACTTTTCACCTTATTAAAGAAATCATTGGAATTAATCACAGAGGAACTTAGTGGTGCAATAGGTAAACTTTCGAACTCCTCTGTTAACAATTTTGAGAGATGGTAAGTTCGCGATCCAATTGCTGAAACAATAGGATGCACCGTCTTTCCTGGTTTATATATCTTAGGTAAGCAGTACAATCTATGTACATTGGGGTTAGATACATCGCACCATCGGTTCAACACTAACACAACTCAGAATATATAGTTTCGAGAAAAATGCATTTTTAAGTTTTGACGCAACAGAAATTATGTAATATCTTGTTAACTATTTGCTATTTTCGATTCAAAATCGAATTAGTTGATTCTATGTTTATTAGATATTGTTGAAAAATATTGGTTCTTAGTAAGTCCAAATTTAAAATAAATTAATTATAAATAATCTTGTTGCATTTTGAGATATGTTGGTATTGCACCGATAAATTTTGTTATTTTAATAATAAGCTGCTTACATTTTGAGATGTGTTGGAAGTTATACAATTTTTTTACTAGTTGTTTTTGAATTTGATTAACAACAAAAATGGTAAATATTTTTAAATGGAATAAAATAAATGAAAACATAAAAATAATTTAACTTTTGGCTTTTATTAATACTAAAAAGCATTATTAAAGGCTAATAAAATTTAGTTAATTTTTTATAAAAAAAAGTGGTATTGTTTTTCTAATACTAGGTATACATTGAGAGTATTATTGATTGGAAGGTAAGTTCTTGTAAAAATAATGGTACTGTTCCTTAATTGATTTTATATTACACAAATACAAAAGGCCGCCTTTCTTCTGTATTGATATTTTTGGTGGATCTTTGTAGGCTAAATTAAGGGAAATTTTATTGGTCGTAATAGACCTGGTGCTTTTACGACGTTTAACATCAATTGTTTGATATTCTACATCATCATAATTGTATTTATAATATACAAGGTTCGGCGCATGTTTACTGAAATTTAGGACCTTTATATTACTCCAAAATACCTTCTCATTTTTAGTGTTTACATTGAAATTATTTCCCATGTCCTCAGAAATTCTTCTTGGCTAAACGTATAACTGGTATCCATTGAGAGGGTACATAAATAGGACCACTCTTTAAAACCCTCTTTTTGTCCTGCTGAATGCAGGAGCATACTGTGCTCCCTCATTTTGGGTGTGTCCTGTCAACAGATATTTATGAGTTACATATTATTCAGGATATTAAAATTGGATACAGCATACAAATACGTGGCAGCTATAAATTTGTTCTTATTTTGTCCTGCGCAATTATCTGAAAAGAAAACCACGCTTTTTCCATGTGCATTTTGATTGAGGAAAGTTTAGAATGCAAGTACCAATTTCATTGGCACCACGTTTGGCACAATGTTTACTCCATACATAGTAATATCCTTGCTTGGGAACAATATTATAAACAGTAAAATTATATGTAGCTAATTTGCTTTTGTAATAGAAAGACGAAGCCTCTCCAGATGACGTAGGGAGAACAGCTTGTAGGTCGTACACAGCAACTATTTTTTTTTTGTCTGTTTCAGCATCCTCAACGTCATTCGCCTTTTCTTATCTAGAAAGATCTTTATCTCGCAAATGTTTGTTGTAACTCTCTTACAGTTGTTTCTTATCTTCTTTGTTAGAATTTCTATAACTTTCACAAGTAGTACATTGGTCTTTTTTCGGTTTATGAAAACCTATATTGAATTCCGTATTAAAAATGTGTTCATAAAAGGATATCCTCACGTAATGAGAATCTTGTTCTAGGCATTTTTCTTTATACAACCTATATAAAGTTGCAATATTTAGTGAACCTTCAAAATACTCCCGTTTAGTCTTGCTTCGTAGGTAATGCGATTCTACCCTTGGGATTGAATTAATATGATTCCTTACTGCTTCCTTGAGATCTGGGTCTAAATTTTTATGTTTTCTGTGCTTACCTCGCTTACCCGATTCCACAATTAAGTTAGAGTCACGCTTTTTAATAGTAGTTTGCATCTGGATTATCGTATCGCCAATGTCTAGGTTGCCATAAAAATATTTTTACAAACGCGGATCTTTTCTTCATTTTTTTATTAGAAAATAGGCTTGGTTATGGCACCTATTTCTTTTTTCTTTTGGGTATCTGTATTTTGAGTCCACAGTTTCTATGTTAGACGAAATATACTGACGCTGTTCTTATATTGTCCCCAATTTCCCAGAATGACTTTAAAATGATCTCCCTTTCCTCTACTGAAATCATTGAGTGAGTATTTGTGGCGGCATTTCTCGTTGCAAGGTGTTTTTTTAAGTGTGACTCGTTTTATTTAAAACTTCTTCTGGTAATTTGTTTAGAGATTCTTTTGGCGACACATTTTTTATTCTAGTTTTAATTGTTTGTAAGTTTAAATCTGAATCATCTGAGTCAAAGCTGTGATCACTTGCGTAATCTCTATTTCTAACAATGTCATCTTCGGATTCCACTGGTTCATTGTATATTATGGTAACCTTTATTAATAGAAATAATATTAGATGAGTTTTGAACTATACACTTTTGTAAGAAAGGACCATCTGAATTTTCTTCCACAATTTCCTCAAAATTATCCTGAAATAAAAAATTATAAAACATTGTGGAATAAATTTATACATGCCAAACTTACAATTATTGGCACGTCTGAAGAGAAAAACATAAATTTCTTGAACATTCAGCAGTTGAAAATTCCAGACTCACACTTTGTGTGTTATTATTACTTAGAGTGGGTAAATTATAGTATTCATTAGTGTATAAAAATAAAAACTAAAATATCAAAACTTGTTATTGAAGTCATTTTAAAAGATATGAAATAGAAGGGCGCACTCTAATGCATGCAAATAAGTGAGGATATATTTCGTAGGCAGTGTATTAAAAAGTTCTTAAAAAGTAATACCGAAATATCATCCGCAGACTATTGAAAATCTTTACAGGCCAATTGAACTAACAATTTTGCTCTAGAACTCATTATTTTCTTTTATAAATAATATAAAATTCACATAAAAAACACTAAAAGCAACTGCTATATATTATGCTACACAAAACAAAAAGTGCCGGGTACAGGCGATCAACGCGACTACTGGATATTGCGGAAAAACAAGTGCAATACTAACACAAGTAGTAGAATGTGGTAGTTTTGCACAAACATTTTAAACGGATTTTGCATGCAATACCAACATAACTAAGATGTGTTGATAGAAATGGATATAAAAATCAACCCGAATACATTTTGGTCCTATATAAATTCTAAAAGGGATATTTCCTCATCCCTCAATTGTTACATACAATGGGGAAGATATTGAGGATCCCCAACTAATGGTTAATAGCTTTGCCAATTTCTTTTCTGAGTCATTTACGCTCCCGGTTGCTATTACCCATGTATCCTCGAACCAAAATATAAATACAATCGACATTCCATTCATTACTCAGGATGAAGTTAGTAAAGCGATTAAACGACTCAAAGCAAACTGTACTATGGGACCTGATTTAATACCTGCATCGGCTTCTTATTACTCCTCTAACAGCTATATTTAACTTAATTATAAAACGTCATGTTTTCCAGAGTCTTGGAAATTGTCTAGAGTGTGTCCTGTTTATAAAAAAGGCAATAGGAATGACATAACAAATTACAGACCTATCACTATCATCTGCAACTTTGCTAAATTATTAGAAATAATTCTGCACAATGTTATTTATAATCATGTGTCTGGATTGATAATATGTGAGCAGCATGGCTTCATGAAGGGTAGGTCCACTGTTACGAATCTTGTGTTAAGTCCCAGTTCATTAGTAATAAACTAGACCAACATAGCCAAGTTGATGTTATATACACCGATTTTACTAAAGCATTCGACCGACTTGACCACGGAATTCTATTGAACACATTGATACTTTTGGACTATCTAACCCTCTTCTGCAGCTTTTCTTCATATTTGAAAAACAGATATCAGTTTGTTCAGTACCGTGGTTACAGGTCGAAGAAGTTTTTGCAGCTATCTGGGGTACCACAAGGTTCGACCCTTGGACCTCTCCTTTTTATCATGTTTATCAATGATATTGTGTCAGACCTATGTGTACATTATCTGATTTATGCAGATGATCTTAAGCTACTGTGTGAAGTGAATTCTTACGAAGAGTGTGAACTGTTGCAAGTTGCACTGAATAAAATAAATTCGTGGTGTACACATAACAATTTACCACTAAACGCTTCCAAATGTAATGTTGTGTCATTTACAAGAAAAAAAATCCTGTTGATTTTGATTATAAATTGGACGGTGCATCACTTAATAGGCCTGATTATATAAAAGATCTTGGAGTAACTTTCGATCCTAAACTGACATTCCTAAAACATATTGAAATTGCCACATCATCTGCAATGAAATGTTTAGGTTTTGTCATTAGAAACTCGAAAGGGTTTTCTAATATGTTTACACTTCGATTGTTATATACATCCTTCGTTAGATCGAAATTAGAATATGCATCGATAGTCTGGAACCCAATCTATGTTACTCATGTATCGACGCTTGAAAGAATACAAAGACGATTTATGAAATCTGCAGTATATATATTAGATGGCATATATCCGACAAGAGGGTTCTCTCATAATTTGTTATTAACACGGTTTGACATCATAGAATTGTCAAAACGGAGATCTGTACATCTGATTATATTTTTATATAAAATTGTTAATAATATTTTTGACTGTCCAGATACACTAAGTCATATCAATATACGGGTGCCCAGGATTTCAGCGCGGCACAACAATGTTTTTAATCTTCCTACAGCTAATACCAATATTCTCAAAGCATCTCCTCTTTATCAAATGATCTCTAATTACTGCACCGTGGAGGATAGGGTTGATATATCGTTTTGTACTATCAGGCAGCTAAAAATTGTTTACAGCTAGTCATTTACTATTATAATAATTTGTATACATAATATGTGTTTATATATGTATGTATGTGTGTAGGTGTATATGTGTGGGTATGTATGTATGTATGTATGGATGTGTGTATGTATGTATGTGCGTATATATGTGTGTATATGGGCTTGTGTGTGTATGTATGTGCATGTGTATGTATATGTGTGCATACATGTTTGTATAAGCGTATGTGCTTATTTATGTTTATACCATTTTTATTACCATCTTTCTTTTTTCATTTTCATTGTATTGCTATTTTTATTATTATCATTTTTCTTTTTTACTGTTACTGTTAATTCAAGTTATCTCCGTATCCTGTAATTGGGCTTTTGCCTGTTGGATATGTATTAAATAAATAAATAAATAAATAAATAAATAAATAAATTACACTGACATGTTTCAGGTTTTACAAAAAAGGTAAACCAACATATAATGACAATTCGGGTATGTTTGTAAATATTGAGATATGTTATTTTTGCAGTGAATACTATGTTCCTTAAGCTATCAAATAAGCACCATAACTCAAAATCTAAAGTTTTTGAGTTGTGTTAATATTGCACTGATGGTGCGACATGTAACCTCCTATTTAAAACTGGAGTAATAATGTTATTGCACGATTTAAGTACATTTCTTATTTCAGTAATAATTTTTGGTAATGGATTTCTAGAACGTTTTTTATGAGGACCATTACTAATCAGATTATCTACCCTTTCATCATAGTCCTCTTTATCTAAAATAACAACCTTATTGCCCTTATCAGCTTTAAAGTAAAGACAATCTTTTTTACGCAACTGTTTGATATTTTTTCTATCCTCTTTTGTGGATTTTGACTTTATATTTATTTTAGTGACAATATTTGTTGAGATTTATTTTCTGCAAGCTTTTCTGACAAATCCTTTACCGGTGTCAGGAAGGTACCGAATTGAACTGTCAACATATTTTAAAAAAGCAGTTATCAGCAAAGTAGAGATCATTTAGTAATAACTTCCTTGATAATAATTATTTTGACATTATAAAAGGGTAATGAAAGAATAAACCACGGAGAATTTAAAATGCGGAGCAATAAAACTTAAATTAACCTGAATGGGTGAGTGATATAGTTATTAAAATATCAAGGGTGTTATGAGGAAAATAACGCACCGAGATGGCCGAGGGCCTCTGGCCCAAGGAAATGTACGTCCACCAATGGCGTCATTATCCTATAACACCCGTGGTGCCTTCAAGATTTAGTGTCCTACTAGTCTGTTATTTAATTCGAAAATTCTTTTGACATCTATAATTGATTAATTTGACATCTATTATGTTCAGGACGATTTCATTTAAAAGAGAGTAATAATCAAAATTGTTTGTAAACGTCATAACTATGCAACACATTTTGTTTGTCAATAACGCCATCACCAAATGATTGTTTTGTGTTATGTTGTAGTGAAAATGTTAATGAGTTATAAATTTATAATGACTTACGACATTATAGATATTCGAAACACCCTAGGGCGTTATTTCTCGTTTAATGTATCTCAAAATAGGGTTATTATTGCAAAACAACATACTAGTAGGACATTAACTAATTAAAATATCACCAGTGGTTCTTAAAAATAGTTCACTGACTTTATTATTACTAATTCTAAAAATAACCAAAACTGAAATGAAACCATTTTACAACATCTAATGTAAAAAGTCATAACAATTATTCAAAATGACTGTCATTAGTTTAATGCAATATTGTAATCTTGCACACTTCTGAATATGCCGGAGAATTTCTTATGTCATTACAAGCATCTTCAATTAATTGGTACTCTTAAAGCTGCCCTAAGGTGTCTATAGAAGTCGCATATACAATTCCGTTTAAGTGACCCCAAAGAAAGAAAACAAGGGCATTAAGATCTAGCGACCTCACAGGCTAATGAATAGGTGCATCCACGTCTCTGCCTATCGAGCGTTGGGGAAAATTACTATGCAGCCAGTTCCTAACTTCGAGAGTTTAGTATGGTGACGCTCTATGATGTAGATACCAAATCCTTGGTCAAATATCATAAGAAACTAAATTTCGTTTTGTGAGATATTGGACAATAAAATAAAAACACGTAACTAAGATTGATCGGTTTCTCCCGTTTAATCAGGCTTCAGAATCAATCTAACAGTTATTTTTGATTCTGATGAAACCTGATTAAACGGGAGAAACCGGTCAATTATAGTTACGTGTTTTTATTTTATTGTCCAGTATCCCACAAAACTAAATTTAGTATATAATATTGTTGACACAAATTCCTCTAGTATTATCATAAGCAACGTTTTTCAAAAATTCTTGCAAATTATTTTCTAAGAAATTCAAATATTTTCCCCTCTAGCTCATCTGAATAGAATACATCGTCCACAATCCCGGCTCATTCAATGAAAAACTGTGTTGGTGATGTCTAACGATCACGGCGTTTGAATTTTCGTCATCTCACATGCGCGTATTATGCATATTTGTCACTCCATCTTTGGTGAAAGTTGCCTCAGCATCAGTAAATAAAATAATTTTAACAAACGACACTTTTGTAATCAAATTTGACTAAATTCATACTGTCAAAGGAGATATTCCAGGAGTAGACCGTCAATTCTCTGAAAGTTGTATGGTTGAAACAATTGTTCACGTAATAATCGTTAAACTCTTAACGCTGACCACCAACTTGAAGAGCTACCATCCTTATGCTTGCAGACGAGTTCCTCTCAAAAATTACTGATATTCTTTCCTCCTGTTGAGGAAATATTTGTTTTTGGTGACGATCACGGTCCTCATATCTTGGATTGACACATAAACGTTGGTGAACATTCGTAAAAGTTTGTGCATTTAGAATTCGCAGATTTAGATATCTTTGCGTATAAAGGCGACAAGCAACAAGGGCTCTTCCATGACACTCACCATAAATGAAATGTATTTTGCACATTCACGATATGAGTATTGGTAATTGTTAGCCCATTGGTGGTGCTGATATCAAATCCATAAAATAATACAGAGTATTCTATTTAAAAAACGCTATGGTTAGTCTCACTTTGATAGATAATAATAATAATAATAATAATAAATCGTCTTTATTAATAGTGAAATAAATACAAAAAAAAAAGATTGTATTTACAATAATAATATGTTTTAGATGTTGGGGAATGCTCGGCGAAGTTTAGCCAAGGCTTACACTTAACTGCGCATTTTAAAGATGCCAATGTAAAAAACAGAGTCATTATTTAACAGACTGTAAATTTGTAATATGCAGTGCGTTCGGAAAATAAACCTATATCTATTATATTACATATATAAACAAAATAAAAATTTAAAACTAAAGAAATTTTTCACATAAAACTAACGTTACTTTTATCTATTTATTCGTCCATTTAATAATTAATTTTTTAAAGAGATTTTAAATTGCTGCAGTGACATTGATTTAAAATTTTCTGATATACCATTGTACAATTTTACTGCATTGTATGAAAATGATCTTTGAAAAATGGCTGTGTTATGTTGGGGCATTGTGAACATGTTATTGTGAACCTGATTTTAACATTGTGAATAGAACTTCTGGATACAAGTTTTTCCCTAAGGTAATCTGGAGTGGAGGTCAACAGCAGTCTATGAATAAATGTTAAATAATGATATTTAGCATGATCTGACATTTTTAGCCATAAGCTCTGTAAATTTATGAGCTACATGGTCAAATTTCCGCAGATTATATATAAATCGACAACAGAGATTTTGTACCGTTTGTATACGGTTTTGAGTAAGCACATCTAAGCAGGGAAAGTATACAATGTCACAATAATCAAACACAGGTATGATTAAGGATTCACACAGTTTTTTCTAAGTTTGTAATTCATTATATATCTGTTTGCATATAAGACTTTCATTTTAATATAGACTTTTTGTGTTAATTTAGAAATGTGAGAATAAAATCGTAGTTTTTCATCAAATATTACTCCTAGTATTTTTGAATTCTGGGAAAATATCAGCAAAGTATTGTCTATTTTTGGTTTTAATTCATTTTTTATATCCATCCGCTTATTATCGGAACAAAATAACATAACTACACTTTTATTAGGGTTTAATTTTAAATTATGTTTGGCTGCATAAGTACAGATTGAAGTAAGATCTTGATTAATTTTAAGTGATGCCAATTGAGTTTCAGATGGTTGGAAGGAGTGTAATACCAGTGTGGTATCTGCATATGATTGAATATGTGAATGTTGAATAAAACTCCAAATATCCGCAGTGTATAATAAATATTACAGTGGACCAAGGATGGAACCCTGCGGATCACCCGAAATAACTAATTGCGCAGTGAATGTTTGCTGTGCAACAGATACTTGTTGGTGACGATTATATAAATATGATTCAAAAAGCGTACTGATTTTGCGTCAAAACCATAATAAGCCAATTTAATACATAATAAATTATGATCAATGGTGTCGAAAGCTTTGGAAAAATCTTGCGAAATCAAAGCTATAGCAAGTTTGTTATCACGTGCCTGTAATATATTATCAAGTAAGTTTAATAATGCTGTAGTTGTACTATCACCCTGTATATGTTTGTTACCTATCATATTATCTCTTTTTTTGAATGTTTGTAATATCTCCATTAACAAGCAAAATATGTTAAATTGATAGGGACAAGATAAAATGAGCACGTGTGTAAGGAACACAAAACAATTATTAAAGAAAAATAAAGAAATCTAAACTCTATTCACTTTAACTTTGCAGTGATTTGTTGGTCTTAAGTGAGTCAAACATCCAACTACGACCGATGCTTATGAAATAAAATAAACATGAAAATGAACCGCTATATGAACTTTGCACTTGTGTACATTTGCCTGCCGTCTGCACGAAGAATCAGCGCGCATTTTGTTTTCTGTCCTGGCTAACACTGCAAAGTTAAAGTGAACAGAGTTATAAATTAATGTTTTCTTTTCATACGCAGAGTACCATTTTGTCTCCATGTATATTATGTTGTCAGGGTCATGCATATTCAGAACAAAGTTTGTTTTTAACACGCTTTTATTAGCTTCACCTGTATGTTTGCTTGCTTGTTTGCTTGTTTGCTTGTTTGCTTGTTTGTTTGTAACCGACTCTTTGGACTCGATTTTGACCCACTTTAAACGGACAGATTTAATTGAAACTTTGTACACTTACGAAGAACCGGTAACAATATAATAATTTGATAAGTTTATATTATTATCCTGATCAGGATCGCCAGTCCTTTCCTCACGTATCCTGTGCGTGAGAGCAAAGGCTTAATATGTAAGTACATTCCATGATTGTCAGTTAGATCGGTGGTCGAGCGGGCTAAGGCAGTCGACGCGAAACGACAGACTCCTCGGGCGTGAGTTCAAATCCCACGGCTGAAATAAAAAAATATTTTTTTTTTTTCAGAAATATCTGTTGGATCATAATATGTTATAATATCAGCATCAATAAGCAATATAAATATAGTTTAAAAAAACTACAAAACACGCTTTCATATCACATCAAACTAAAAAGTGAAAAATAAATACAGTTTAAAAAAACTAAAAAAACACGCTTTTAAAGCACATCAAACTAAAAAGTGAAAAATAATTATTAATATAAACTGAAAACAATAATGAACGAAAAATACTAGTATTATTGTGAAAAAAGCGTGGGTTGCTCGATATACGAAAAATATGGCACAAAGCGCCCCACGATTTTTTCACAATAATACTAGTATTTTTCGTTCATTATTGTTTTCAGTTTATATTAATAATTATTTTTCACTTTTTAGTTTGATGTACTTTAAAAGCGAGTTTTTTAGTTTTTTTAAACTATATTTATTGTTCGTAAAATTCTACAAAATATTTTTAATTTAGATAGTAGATCTCATCTGTTGTTCTAATTTGTTGAAACCCTTTGGATATTACCCTCTAAACATTATTACTCCATAAATATAAATCTTAATTTATGTCATCGTCTATTTTTATGCCACAGGTGCAAGGCTGTATTACGTAACGTGTAATGAAATTTTTATCAATCCAATTATAATTTAATTTTTTGCAGTACATTTATATGCCATTGTACAAGACAATTTTAAAAATCTATTAAAATGTTATTTTTGATAAAGATAAATATTAAATAATAAACTAATTAGATATTTTATTGGTCAACATAATACTGTATATAGAACTGTTTTTCACTCATTTTTAAAACGTTTTTATAGTTTTAACAGTTGAGGTTGAAACGATTGAAGGGGTAAATATGTCATTAATTTTTAATAATCAGCATGAAATTCTAAATCTACATTTTTACACAAAATCTGAAAATCATTCAAAGATTTATTTGAGGAAACGAACCCTATCATTAGGGTTTCCACTTGTTCTTTTTGGAGAAAGACAATCCTATTTTAATTGTCCTTTGTATTTTCCCAACATCAAAATGTCCTCCGTAGCGGCAAAAATTGCTTTTATATTCTTTAACTTTAATGAGAGTTGCCAAGAATTTTATGAAAGTGAAAATAACTCTTGTTTGGTCGCTAAATCTGATAATAAGTATTTCATATAAAATTTCTACTAGGAGATTACAATTAAAAATTGTTAATGAATTGTTAGTCATCTTTTCAGTTATCAAATTAAACAAAAACTGCGTGTCAAATTATGGTGAATAATGGACTATTTTAAATTACAAAAGTATACAAGTATATTTCAGCTCAAATATTTTAAGGAATACAGAAAAATAATTCTCCTTTAAGGTGCATATGCTAACTAAGCATGTTTAATTCATTTACATTAATATACAGTGTGCACATAAAGTATGGAATAAATTCATTATCTCGGAATATAAAAATATTTTGAAAAAAATCCTCGATTACATCGATTTTTATTTTTTATTACGCATCTTTTGCTTCATTTATTTTAGTTATGGCGTCATCGGTGTTCCGGATACTACGTTATCGAACTTTTTTTAAATGAGAGCATACGTATTTTTTAATTTTTAAACTTTCAATTAAGGACTAATTTTAAGAACCTGTCACACTTAGGGTCTAAAGTTGAAAATTTAGGACCTACGTTTGAAAATCGTATTTTTTTACCACTATTATTGTAATTAGACCTTTTAAAGTTAGTTTATAGAATTAGAAATGTTGGATTTTGAAGAAGCGTCTTTTCCCCCTCAGTTTTGGTTGTCTTAGAAACATAGTTTATTTGACCAGTTTTTATTTGTCTTGTCTTAAATAATTACTTGATGTATGTCCCCATTTTGTACATTATTTATATTAATCTACTACTATTTTATACTTTTATATAACGATGGTGTAACACACACACATGGTAAGTGCACTTTTGGACAAAATTGAGTTAAATCCTAAACAAGTGCAAATACTTACAATTGCTAGATGATATTTTACACAAGTTGTTGGCTGTTAAGGTAGAAATTATTTTTTTCAATAAAAAACAGAAAAACTGTATTTCCTATTTTTATTTCTAGAGGACTTCCAGCCAAGTACATGAACAATTTGTCCTACGTTTCGTCCGAGTTTTCGGACTTTTTCAAGGACACATTGGACAAACCCAACAATATTTAAATAAACGTATAAATCAACATAAATTATCAATTAGAAATTCCATAGCAACTCCTAATTCATGTAGCACAGCATTAACAGAATACGCCATAAATAATTCACACAGTTTTAACTTTCCGGATACAACCATACTGCATAAAGAAAGAAATACCAAAAAACGCATGTTTTTGGAAATGGCCGAAATACAAAACAACAAAAAAACAGTAAATTATCAAACAGATATAGAAAATCTAAGTAGCATATATCGCAATCTTATTCAATAGTAACAATTTTTAAACATCCTGTATATGTGCTAACTGCAAAACCTCTTCTCAACGGCTATCCAATATCATGAGAATGTTTACAATAACTCTGTCACTCGAACCATAAATATACTTCAGCTGTTATAATTACCTACTCTCAAAAAAAGAAACACATCAACGACCACACCAAATACTGATCATTCTCTGCCTAACTCGTCGAACTACACGTACATCACATACCCATTAAATATAAAAATGATGAAAAACAAAATAAAACCCACCCATACAATAAAATTAAAATAGGAAATTTATATTAGGTAAGAAAACACTTTTTTAGATATGCATTCTGTCACTAATCTAATTTACGACTTATGTAAAAACCATTACTTTTAATTATTTTTAGCTTTTAACCTTGAAAAAGTCCGAAAACTCGGACGAAACGTAGGACAAATTGTTCATGTACTTGGCTGGAAGTCCTCTAGAAATAAAAATAGGAAATAATGTTTTTCTGTTTTTTATTGAAGAAATAATTTCTTACAATTACTGTTTAGAGTATTTAACTCATTTTTGCAAAAAATGCACTTACCATAATATGTGTGCTACATCGTCGATATACACATACTTTTTTTTAACTTTTATGCCATATGATCTGTATTTACATATATTTCCTTGTATGTATTTCTTTTTTCTTTTTTCTTTCTTTTTCCTTTTTTTATTCTTTTTTGATTTTATTTTTTTTTTGTTATTATTTTTATTATTAGGTTTTTATATTACCTATTATATATTTATATCAATTTCTTAAAAAAAGCTGTATGTATGCCAATACATATTCACATGATTTAAACTTAACAAACACTCCAAATTAAATAGGTAAAATATGTTATTTCTCTTATAAAATCCCTTCAGCAAAGATTTTCGTTTTCCCCTATATTTATCTCAATCCAATAGTTCCTTCTCCATAATCATCACACCTGGAAGAGTCTGCTAGTTTGATTCTATGCTTGTAAGTTGTAACTTTTTGTTAGGTAGTGTCCTGATCTTAATCTACATACTACTCTAAAAAAATTTTTGCTTATTCTCTGTTTGGCCTTTATAAACCAAACCGTGTTAAAAGTAGTTATTTTTCATGCTAGTGTTAAAAGTGAAAATATTCAATAATTGAACCCGTTATTGTCATTAAATGAAGCTCTTTTGTACTGTTGTTAAAGTGTCATTGAGAACTGTTATATTTATTTAATTTGACTTAATTTAATTGTTAAAATGTCAAATTCAACATATTTTTATAAATTTTCTAATTATTATCACCGTCGTAGAAAAAATAGTGTATGAAACACTTGTTAAAAGTAATTTTATTTTGTTCGTGGGGTTGCTTCACTCGACTTCATCTGGCTGGCTGCACAATGGTTCACACAAAGCGAAACAAAATCGATGAAACACTTTGCATTATTCACTATGCAGCGGGTCTTTTGACAGTATGTATTTAAAACAGTATGACACACGATAAAATACAGTAACACAAGCCTATTTCATTTCATTATGTTTTGTACCGTCCTGTCTGCGGTCAGCATAAGATTCATCAACAGAATCTTATACTTCTGGTAGGTGTATATATAAAGCAAAACATTTTTTTTTACATTTTTAGAATCTTTAATTAATACAAAAAACAGTGTGTAAAGAATTTTTTTCTTTTTTTTACACAAATTATGCAACATTAAAGTTTGAATTAGTCCATTACGCGCGTAAACACTACCGGCCGGGAATTGATACGCTGACGTCATGGAATAGCAAGCATTGTAGTTGAAGGTGTTAAATATAAACAAGTGGTGTTTGGGCAACTCTAAAACAATGGCTCCTATCGAAATTTGGTAAGAGCACTTTTTTGTGTGCAGTTTTTAACACTGGTGTTTTATTCCGTTTTAAATGTTTAAAAAATATAATACAAACAAATTATAGCGAAAATTCACCCCCTGTAACTACTCCAACAAATCATGATATTTAAATAAAAATTTTACAAAATATTTGACATTATGAAATTAACACATGGTCAAAAATTTAATGTTTGCAACTTAAGATGTTTCAAATTTATTGACAAATAAGTATATTGTACTTACCCCCCTTTAAGGGAGCTATCCCTTATAAATGATTTAAGGCAAATGTTTATATATAAAACTCAACTTATTTTTTATAGTTCTACTGAAAGAAAGTACCTAATTATGAGACACCCTGTATATGTGCTGAAAATGGTCAATCACTTACCAGGCAACAGGCTCCTTACACTTGGCGGATTTTTTAAATTAATTTATATATTCTAATATAGTCTTACTAAAAAATAGCAATTATGAAATCTGTTTTCATAATGTCTGCATGGAAAATGTTTAAATTGCTAATTAAACTTGGCGTATCTGAGAACGCTCTCCTATTGGCGCGACGTCTTATATTAATATATCTCGCGTGGTGAACGGTACGCTATCTAGTTCGTGTATTAATTAAGTACGCGCAGTTATTTCCTAAAATCATTTGGTTGTCTCCGGTCTGCAATATTGATAAAGACAATATTATATTGTGTAAACACATACTGAAACATTCCCAAAAGACAGAAAAACAGAAATTTGTACAACATAAAGTGAATTTTATTTCATTTTAAAATGTAAATTCGTAAATTAGTTTTATCGGAAAACGGATGACAAAAACAAAAAGTTATATTTTTTATTAGCTAAATTTGGGGATGACGTCACACTATATTTTTCCTTATAACTTGTGAACGGCTGGAGATATCTAAATTCTGTAAAGGCATTTTATTGATTTCATGTTAAGGGCTACTCTGCGGTAGGGATTTCAACCTCGTACCTACTACCCTTCAGGTTCCTAATTTTTTGTTTGACCAATTCACCAAATACTACTTAAACAAAATACTTCCATTCTACCTTATACAAAATACAAATTGTTGAGTACATTTGTTGACCTAGATATGATTAAAGCGCAGTTTCAGTACCTATCCTCTAAAGTGTTTAGAAGAGTGTACGTCAGTTTTATTTCAATTTAAAGTGTTACGTATAGTTCTATCGGAAAACGCATGACAAAAGACAAAAAAGTTATATTTTTATACGCCAAATTTGTGGGTGACGTCACACTATTTTTTTTTACAACTCGTGAATGGCTGAAGACATTTAAATTCTGTAAACACATTTGATTGGTTCCTTCCAAGGTTCCTTCTTAAGGGCTACTCAGCGGTAGGGGCTTCATGCCCGTACCTAATGCCCTTATGGTTTGTAAATTTTTGTTTTTAGATAGAATTGAAACCCCCAAATCTGTACAATATAAATGGCTATAAAAAATTAAGTTACCTTTGTTAGATATGTGTAAGAATTTTATATTACGCCCTGTATATAAATGCTTTTAAAAATATTATTTTTTGGAAGTCCCTTTATTGTTTTCATTTGTGTATGATGAGTTTTAGTAACATCCGTAGTAGGCTCACACAAAATTACACGATGGAAAATATCTTCTTTAAAACCACAAATTAACAAAAAAAAAAATAATAAGAAAAACCGATCGAAATCCAGGATGCCTTTTGTTGCCGTGCCATGTACTTTACACATAGTATTTTTTATTGCCTTTGCATATTTATTTTTAATATTTTTTTTTTAATTACACACATGAAAAAAAACGGAACTTGTTTTCGAAAACTGCTTTGAATCCCATTTAACCATCTTGACGTACACTTTTCTACGTTTTCCGTTTCTTGGAACTTCGACAAAAGTTTTTTCTGGCGTTTTTACTGAAGTATTTCCACACATCGGTACGATGCACCAGTGATATGATGAATTTAGAAGAATTGATCATTATAATTACTTCAGTTATTATTTCACAACACAACACATATTTATATTTTAATATTACAATACAGGATAGGTATGCAATAATGGAAAGTAACTACATACCCCTGCAGAAATAATTCCATAATATTTTCAACTATTACTTATATCACTTTATGCAATGAAGCATGTAATTTGAGGACAAAAAAATGTTTTTTATTTACAGTAATTTTCTAATTAATGTTATTTTAAGTTTGTGTATTTCAGAAGATGATCAAGAATAAAAAAATAAATTGGTTGTCTATAAAGAAACATTTATTAAATTACATGCTTCATTGCGTTAAACGATATTTAAATTGCTTTACAAAATAATGGTTAAATATATTGTGGAATTATTTTTGTAAAGGTATGTAGTTATTGACATTATTGCTTACCTATTCTGTATTGCATTATTAAAATACAAACAACTGCAAAACGATGGCTCCTATTGAAATTTAATAAGAGCATCTTTTTTATGCAGTTTTTAATACTAGTGCGTTTTTTCATCGTAAATGTTTAAAACAAAAATAAGAGAAAAAAATTATAGCAAAAATTCATCCCCACCCTCCCTATAACTATCCCCACAAATCATGATATTTATATATAAATTTAACAAAATATGTAACAATATGAAATTAATAAATGGTCCAAATTTAATTTTTGCAACTTCAGACGTTTCGAATTTATTAGCAAATAACTATGTTGCACTTTCCACCTTTAACGGGTTGTAGCCCCCCTATGAACTGATTTGAGGCAAATGTTTATATACAAAACTCAACTTATTTTTTTCTAGTTCTATCATCCCCTTGAAGGCAGGTATTTAATTATGGGACACCCTGTATAGGGTGTCTAATGGTTATGCCAATTTTTGTTGTTACTTTTATATTCTACGCGTTGCATTGGTTAAACTAGGTTTATGTTCCAATATTATTTAACTATTCTACACTGCTTGTTAAATTTGTAAAATTTTTCAACTTTGTAATAGGATCTTGCCTGTAATGTTTTGGTTAATTAATTAATTAATTAATTAATGTCATAATTTGATGGTTAAGCAAACGTACAACATACATTTTGATTCAAGTACTTATCATTCTTTAGAATTTCAGAAAATTAATGGTGACTTATGCCCAGCTGCATAGATATTCTGAGTTTTTATTACAAACAAAGATTCAGAATTTAATATATGTAATTAATCATATTTTAGCTCATTAGTGAATGGTTTATTGGGAAATCTATTTTCATTACCTCGTTTTTCAAAATTGATAAATTAGTGAATCTCAACAATTTTCATTACGCACGTACAGTCTTTATTTTAAAGCTGTTAAGTAATAAATTAAATTACTTAACTGAGGATTTTCATGAGGAAATTTAAACTAATTTAAGACACCGTTTTCGTTATCGTTGGGGTTCTGTTCTCCGTCACATTGCAATTAAACGGTTTGGATTTATCGGACAAAATATTTCAAACCAGAAATGTTCGACACTAAAAAGATTTTATATCTCAAATATTAATATTAACCTAAATCAGGTGAACACGACACTTATTTATTTATATTACATGTAATCAAAAATAGTGCAAGTTTTTTAATATGTTTTCTTTATAGTGTGGAAATTAAGTAACGCATAAATTCAGTAATTCCGTTGATATTAATTTTTGGAAAAAATCTCGAAGGGTATAGCGATTTAACTTGCAAAATATTTTCAGTCTATTTTTCAGTTTTCTTATGTCATTTATTTTTTAAGTTATGACGTCATCGACTTTTTTTTAAATGACAACCTATATTTTTTATTATTGATTTTGGTAGTAGTTTTTATTCCAGTTCTGACCGTATAAAATTTTCAATATGTTATATTTGAAAAAAATCGAGAAAAAACAGTCTTAAAGTTCAAATAAAAAAATTCATTACATTGGGAAAATTTATCTAGTTGCCTAAGTTTGACGGAAAGTTATCGACGGCACATTCGTTTTTATTTTGAAATTATACAAATAGTTGAAAAATCGAACTAATGTGATACACCGGCAACTAGACAAATTTTCCCAATTTAATGAATTTTTGTTATTTGAACTTTAAAACTGTTTTTCTCGATTTCTTTCAAATAACATATTGAAAATTTTATACGGTCGGAACCGGAATAAAAACTACTACCAAAATCAATAATAAAAAAATATAGGTTATCATTTAAAAAAAAATCGATGACGTCATAATTTAAAAAATAAATGATATAAGAAACTGAAAATAGACTGAAAAATATTTGCTGAAGTTAAAGTCGCTATACCCCTTCGAGATTTTTTCCAAAAAATTAATATCAGCGGATTTACTGAATTTATGCGTTACAAAAACTCAAATAACAAAAATTCATTAAATTGGGAAAATTTATCTAGTTGCCGGTGTATCACATTAGTTCGATTTTTCAACTATTTGTATAATTTCAAAATAAAAACGAATGTGCCATCGATAACTTTCCGTCAAACTTAGGCAACTAGATAAATTTTCTCAATTTAATGAATTTTTGTTATTTGATCTTTAAGACTGTTTTTCTCGATTTTTTTCAAATATAACATATTGAAAATTTTATACGGTCGGAACCGGAGTAAAAGCTACTACCAAAGCCAATAATAAAAAATATAGGTTGTCATTTAAAAAAAAGTCGATGACGTCATAATTTAAAAAAATAAATGACATAAGAAACTGAAAATAGACTGAAAATATTTGCTGAAGTTAATATCGCTTACCCCTCGAGATTTTTTCCAAAAAAATTAATATCAACGGAATTACTGAATTTATGCGTTACTTAATTTCCACACTGTATAGTGTGCTGTAAATATACCACCCGGCAATTGCTAAAGACAAACTATGCGACGTATAAGAAAATTTGGAGGTGGTAAATTAGGTGCATTTAATGTCAAGATTTTTTATATTTTTATGCACACTTCAGATACATTTTTTGAATTAAAAAAGTATCTCTCCAACCCCATTAAAGATATGGAATAAGGGATATGCCTAACCATTAAATCATTACCTCTAATCAATTATGCCAAATATCGTGGGAATTCAAAGAACTGTTTTTGTTAAACACAAAAATATTCATTTTCTGATAGCCCTTCATCATCTTGTATTTGGGAAATGAAGAGATATCGGGCCCTTCTCCTTTGCGCCAAGTAAATCAGATACTGGACATCAACAACATGTGAGAAATCCAAATAGAGGGGAAACTATATTACAATTGGTGGAAGATGAGTTTAACATCAGTACAAGAAGAACAGCAAATCGCTTGGGAATTTCACACGCAAAAGTATGGAAGATAACTCGCACGGGCAATCATACCATCAGCAAAACGTACAACATTTAAAACTGGCTGATTTACCCAAAAGGATTGAATTTTCTCAAATATGTTGGAACGTTATCGGGATGATTCAAGATTTTTAGAAAATACCAGCCTATAGCCTGTTTTACACAAGATGGAGTATTTAACTAGTTAAACCTTCACACTTGGACACCTTACGGGAAAAATACTCATAAAATAAGAATGTTTAGGCAGGAATAGTTGGAGATACCCCGAATGGTTCATGTACGACTAATAAGAGCTTCTTATTTAAAAATTTTAATACACGAATAATCTTTAGAGAATTGTCAAGTCTTGGCTTATCAGCGAATATGATTCATGCATGAAAGATTTAGTTTATGTCTATCCGATAGATGGTGTCCAACAACCTTAGCTTTGATCACGATACGCCATTGGCACGTTAATAAAGAAAATATTCGAAGTCAACCAGCCGCGTAATATACACAGTTTTCAAAAACAATTCCTTTACTGTAAAAAAATTAAGAAAAATGTTGTAATAGTTCAAATATAAAAATGAAAATTACTGTGTTGTAATTTCGTGTCTTTTTTTCTGTTAATTTTTACGCCACCATAGAGAAGAATGTAATAATGCACAAAATTAGAACCATAGTAATTTTTATTTAAATTTCTTGATTTCAGCTCTTGTTCAAATTTATCTTAATGTTTAACTTTAGAAGAGATATATTTTTTTTTGAAAATTATACATTTTACAGCTGGAATAGACTGGAAATGAATTTCTCAAACAACTTCAAAAATAATTGGCTCTTGAGGGAGTTGTGACATTTCCTTTTTTATGCTATTCGTGTATTTCATAGACATACAATTATATTTTCCAACTTATGCACTTGAATTGCATCTTTTCACACTTGAAGGGGCAATTATGTAGAGAAACGTTTTGCCATCCGGTAACGATCTTTTAATTAAATACATAAGAATAAGTTAAGCAGTGGTAATATAATGAATGAGGTTTTATTTGGCGGAGTATTTCACTTGGGTTTTAAAGAAAATAATTCGTGTCAAACTGCCTTCTTGTAAGTGGTGATGTAGCTCCCACACAGTGGCGGATGTGGGATTTGGCGAAAGTGGAGAGTAATAGTGGCGTATTTAGGGGGTCGTAGTAGCAAACATCAATTTTTTTCTCTGTACACCACCAAACTCCTGGCTAACATTGGGTTTCAACATTTTGATTTTCTTACATATTAAAACCAAAATATCATTTATGGTGAATTAAAATAACCTTGTGTTGCATGTTTCCTAAAAGGTCTGTCCACAAACTTTCGATTTCAGCTGGAAATGATAGATTTATTATTATTAAAAATCACTGTAACAATAAAAAAAATTAAATTATTTTTTCAGAAAGTTATTCGCAATAGAACTTGTTCTGGCGCAGCGACACTCAAAAATGTTCCCCAGACAAAGACTTACGGTGTGACGTCACATGCTCGCTAGCTCGCTACCCATAGCACAAATTAAATATACTTTTACATTAATCTATGCCCTTATTAAATGAATGAATTAACTCTCCAGTTATATGCGCACAGTACACTTTTCCTTGCGTGGATAAGTATATTAAAAGAAACATATCGGCAACAAAATGATGATTTGTTCCTGGATGCATAAATAAAAAACCGCTGCCAATTATTACTTGGGGATCAGAACTTCCTCACCGTAGTAAAACTTGACGTGTGGTGGAGTTTATAATAAAAGTAATTTTTGACGTTTCAAAAGTCACATTTTGACGTTTCAAAAAAGTCACATTTTGACGTTTCAAAAAAGTCACATTTTGACGTTTTAAAAAAGTCACATTAATAGAATGTCACTAATATTTTTTTTAGACATTGGAACCGATTTTGCTCATCAACGAACTCAATATCTTCCTTGACCTCTAGAATATGTGTACCGAGTTTGAAAGCTTTATTTCAAAAACTGTAGCTGCTATCGCAAACCACACAGTCAGACACACAGACATAAAAAATTTTTTCATACATTGCACTGATTCTGCGGTTGGCTCCTTGTGAAACATTATTAAATATTTTTTAAATAAACAAAGAAAATTTGCTCTTAAATGTTTCAAAATTGTATTTTCACTCTACACGTGTTTCGGCTTTTTAGGCCCTTTTCAAGAGTACAGATGAGAAGTACTAAATTATAATTTGTGTTCCTTGCTTATATATTGAATTTTGCATCTGGCAACTTATACTAATAAAAATGGTTTGAAAGATTTGTAATTTTTTAGAAAAGTTAAATTACTTTATCTAAAATGTGGTGACCTGCGAATATTTGTTGTTCATTTGTAATCGTTTTTTTATTTTCAGTAGCTTTCTTAATTTCTAATATTTCTAGTAAGTCTAATTTTTTTGCTTTTCTTTTCAGAATGAAGTAATTCTACATTATCCATATTTATAAAATGATTGTTTTCTATACAGTGTGTTGACATGCCGGTGCTATATACGTTGTTTACAATAGACTTTTTTATGCTCTTCAAGTCGCTTTTTTTATGTTACGTCCAGTCTGGCCAATGTATATAGCGTCACAGTCACTACATTTTAGTTCATACACTCCTGTCTTTTTGTAATTTTTCTGTTTTATCCTTATTGTTTATTAACATTTTTCCTAGGTTATTTTTATTTACAGATATTGTTTTGCAACCTAATTTACTTAATTTATTGCTGACTTTATCACTAATTCCAGGTCTATAATTAATACATTTATAGATGATATTGGCGTCTTGTACAGAACTAGCATAAAACTCCTTATACATATTTTTCTTTTGTTTTGTTTTTAGTAAATTATCTGTGATACTTTCTTTGTATTCATTATTCCTTGCTATTTGTTTTATTGTGTTGACTTCTTTTTCAAAATTGACTGGACTTAAAGGAAACGTTAGCAGACGGTGAACAAAACTATGAAACGATGACATACAAAGACTGGTTAGAACTATTGTGTATTACTGTATCTCTACAGGTAGGTTTACGGTAGATATCGAATTCCAAACAACAATTATGATTTTTTATGTTGACGTCTAAAAAGTTTAAACCGTTTTCATTTTCTTTTTCTAACGTGAACTGAATTTTTTCATTAAAGGAGTTAAGTAAATTTAGAAATTGTTTTAACTGTCTTTCCGTACCTTTCCAAATGCAAAATACATCATCTACATACCGTATCCAAAAGAATACATTTTCTATTAAAATGTTTTTGGTGTTGAATAATTTATTTTCAAAATCTGACATGAAAATTTCGGCTAATAAAGGAGAGATTGGTGAACCCATCGGTAATCCGTCTAACAACTTATAAATTTCTCCGTTGAATTTAAAATAGTTTTGGTTAGGTGCAATTTTTAATAATGATATTTAACTCTTTTTTCTTTCTGCGCTTATATATGAATTATTTATAAGTTGGTCTATTATATTAAATAAAGTTTGTAGTGGAATTGAAGTAAAAGACTTTTCACATCAAAAGATACTAATTTCGCATTTCTAGGAATTCTTAGGTTTTTAACTTTTTCTATGAACTGAAAGACAGTTAAAACAATTTCTAAATTTACTTAACTCCTCTAATGAAAAAATCCAGTTCACGTTAGAAAAAGAGAATGAAAACGGTTTAAACTTTTTAGACGTCAACATAAAAAATCATAATTGTTGTTTACAATTCGATATATACTGTAAACCTACCTGTACAGATACAGTAATACACAATAGTTCTAACCAGTCTTTCCAAATAAAAATGTCATCGTTTCATAGTTTTGTTCACAGTCTGCTAACGTTTCCTTTAAGTCCAGTCAATTTTGAAAAAGAAGTCAACACAATAAAACAAATAGCAAGGAATAATGGATACAAAGAAAGTATCATAGATAATTTAATAAAAACAAGACAAAAGAAAAATATGTATAAGGAGTTTTATGCTGGTTCTGTACAAGACGCCAATATCATCCATAAATGTATTAATTATAGACCTGGAATTAGTGATAAAGTCAGCAATAAATTAAGTAAATTAGATTGCAAGACAATATCTGTAAATAAAAATAACCTAAGAAAAATGTTAATAAACAATAAGGATAAAACAGAAAAATTACAAAAGACAGGAGTGTATGAACTAAAATGTAGTGACCGCGACGCTATATACATTGGCCAGACTGGACGTAACATAAAAAAGCGACTTGAAGAGCATAAAAAAGTCTATTGTAAACAACGTATATAGCCACGGGCATGTCAACACACTGTATAGAAAACAATCACTTTATAAATATGGATAATGTAGAATTACTTCATTTTGAAAAGAAAAGCAAAAAATTAGACTTACTAGAAATATTAGAAATTAAGAAAGCTTCCAAAAAATAAAAAAACGATTACAAATGAACAACAAATATTCGCAGGTCACCACATTTTAGATAAAGTAATTTAACTTTTCTAAAAAATTACAAATCTCTCAAACCATTTTTATTAGTATAAGTTGCCAGATGTAAAATTCAATATATATAAGCAAGGAACACAAATTATAATTTAGTACCTCTCATCTGTACTCTTGAAAAGGGTCTAAAAAGCCGAAACACGTGTAGAGTGAAAAATACAATTTTGAAACATTTAAAAGCAAATTTTCTGTTTATTTAAAAAAAAAAATTCTGTCTGAAATTTTGTGTATTCTCATAATTCGTCGAGAATCGTTCAGATATGCAATAAAAATTTTCCAAATTTTTTTAACGAATATATAACTTCCGCACTTTGAGGGGTGAGGAAGTAATTAATAAAACTCAATCTAAAATATTTGTAACAGTACCAAAGCATATAATAAAACAGGTCTACATATGATGTATACAAAGGTGTTTCAAAAATATTATGCCAAACTTCTACAGGATATACTATGGGTCAAAATAAGCAAAAAATTCTTATGGGCATGAAATAGACCGTTTCCAAGATAGAGTTTCTTTTTGTTTTTCAGAAATTATTGGAGATAAATATGATAATAATAGTGACATTTAGAAACAGTTGCAATTTCAGTGAATTTGGCTTGCATCTCAAGTTTTGTAATTTTTTCTCCAGTGGTTTCCGAAAAACAAAAAATATATTTCTGGCAATACTTTACACATCTTACATCTTGCAAAAAGTTCATTTTTGGACACATGCCCACAAGAAATTTTTGCTTATTTTGGCCCATAGTTTATCCTATTGAAGTTTGGCATCTAAAACACTTTGTATACAACACAGAACCATGATTATGTGTATGAAATAAGTAGGCACCTAATACTTATCCATGTATTCCATAAATATTATTTATTGGATCAAATACTCTGTATATTTTAAAATAATTCGATTTTTCTCATTTTTCTAATTACTAAAATACCATACATGTTATCTCAAGAAGTTTTTGATATATTTGGATTTTGGTATTAAAATATCGTTAATGATTTTGTTAAATGTAGTTGCCTTTGGAAACAAAACAGTTGAATTTTTTAAATAAAGATGTAGTAATGTTCCTCAAAATCAGTATCTGCTATGGTTCTTCTTCTTTTTTTCAGAGCAACTACATTTAACAAAATTATTAACGATATTTTAATACTAAAATTATTAACGATATTTTAATACTAAAATTCAGATATATCAAAAACTTTTTGAGGTAAGATGACACCGCCCTGCCCATAAATCCACCATAGCTTCCACATGATTTCTTGACTATTTAATTGTGTCTACTAATGAGTTGGAAATCGGATTAACATTTTTGTAATAATTTATTTGAAGCAACATGTTTCAAACGGCTTTTGGTAAATCAACAACTAGCGTGGAATTATAATAAATAGAATAAAGAAGTTAGTATGTTCTTATTTCTATAAAGCGCGACAATACGATTTTCTGCTCTTTACATAGGCACTATCACTCCACTTTTATCAAATACTTACTTGGTTTTTCACAAAATACCCAAGCACCATACTACACACGACACGCTCTTCACCAACCAAGTTGGCATCATCTGGAGATGATTAAACTAACCTTATGCTAACAATGTATCCTATTTATACCTAAACTATTATTACGGTTTGGGGAACCGTGACTCACTAGCCAATAGTGCGAACTATATGAGATTGGCCCTATGTCACTATTCACACTATTTCTGCTACATTCCTAATTAATTTTAAATTGCTACTATCTATTTTGAGGCATGTTGGGCAACATACAAACATGCGTTTGAGAACAATCATAAAATAGTAGCAATTTAAGATTAATTAGGACTGTAACAAATACTAGACATCTGGATGCATTTGAAACTTTGGAAATTACAAAGTGTAAAAATGGTATGAATAGTGATAGAGGGCCTATCTCATATAGCCCGCTGTACTGGTTAGGTTAGTGACGGTTCACCGAACTACTGATTTTATTTTCAAATAAATTATTAGTTAATCTCATTTCTGTTTTTGTAGCCGTTCTAGAAATGTAATATTTATACATCATGATTTACATTGGGAACGTTCTGTTGTAATTAAGTTTTTATTAGGAGTTGAGTTAGCCAGTCATTTGTTTAGTCATTTAAAAAGAGAAGAAAAATGGTGAGCACAAAATAATTATAAATGCATATTTGATTTTTATTTTCACCACAAAACTGCAATAGTTTACACTTACTAAAGAATAACTAAATATTCTAACCACAAAAAAAATTCATTTGGCAAAACTTTTTGTTTTCCTAGAATCCCAAAAATTGATGCCTGATTATGTTTTTCTCTATTTCTAAGGTACGATTAATGAGCTGCATTACAAACAAATCCTATAATCTGATAAAGAAAATGGTTTACCCTATACTGCGCCCTATAATATCTATTGCAGCTCCACATACCGTGAATATTATATGAGAAACTTTGTGTATGTTAATGCTAGTCTACTCGCTATCCAAGTAGTTAATCATTTGTTATTTTAAGAGTCAAGGATTGTTTAGCTTGTAAGATCAATGGGCTGTAATATCACCAATGATGTATAACCTAATTGCAAAATTAATTAACGAAGTGTATTTAGCTAAAACATAGTACATCGAAGAGATGTCTAGCTGTACATCATGTTAACAGGAATTTTCACAATAGAAGTTTGAAGTTATAGTAAATTTAATTTCAATATTGCAAATAGAAATTTATTAATTGCTACTTATCTATTAATTTCATATAATAATTATAATTATTATATACTGGACTGATTCTGTGGTTGGCTCCTTGTGAAACATTATTAAATATTTTAAATATATGAAGGGAATTTGCTTTTTAATGTTTCAAACATTTTTTTATTAGAAACTCTACACGTGTTTCGGCATTTTAGGCCTTTGTCAAGAGTACAGGGTATACTCCCTGTTTTGTTTTCGAGATAACTAAGGTAATATTTAATTTTCTTATGGTAGCCATATTGGATTTTTAGTTTTTCAGATTGCGCTTAAAAAAGAGCTCTTAGATGATGTATCACAGGCCGAGGAAAAATCGTTTTTCAAGGGACTAATTTAAGAAAAGTTATCCATTGCTTAACAAAATAAAATAGTAGGCAATGGAAAATCAAAAAGGTTTTGTAAAGCCAGGGACAAGTTGCTTAATCGGACTGCGACCAATTATTATTTTACTTAAAATATACTGTAAGTTCCTTTATTTCTACAATTTTATAAAAATATAAATTTTTTGACGATGTTTAATGTCTTATTTGTCATAAATTGTTAATAAAGTGTTCAAAATTTGAACAAAAAAATTCTCTTCATCAAGTGCATTCTTCATGCAAGTAGTTAGTAATTAGTAAAATTTTAAAAATGCTCTTCCAAAAACAACCAAATTCACACA